>SWBJ01000561.1:0-22973 GCA_024195555.1 Aureobasidium sp. EXF-12298
ATTGCCTTCATACAACGTGTTTGGTTCGCGTATTACTGAACGTGGCAATGGTTCGTATTTTATTTGGTGAGCTTCCCAACCACTAGACCAAAGGCGTCCCTTTGGTGACCAAACGGTGATGAGGTTGCCGCTGAGAGGGTCCCAACTTTCATCGTATATAAATGTTGGATGCACGACGCCACCCGAACAAAGAAGGCGTGCAACTCATGATTTTTCGTGTTCTCGTTACTTCTTCATGGCTTTTGCCTTTTCGGCCGCATGCATAGCAGCTCTTTGACTCCTGCTTCCACCCAACTTGGGTCCTTTGATACTTTCCAGCTTGTTGGCACCAAAGGTCGGTGGAGGCGGTGGAGCAGTCCTTCTAATGGCCCTATCTTCAGCAGCAGCATAGAAGTTCTTCTTGAACTCTTCGGCCATGCGTTCGTCAGCGTCTTGGTTGTCGTCGGAGGCAGGTTTGGCGGCAGAAGCCGAGGCAGAGGGTTCGTATATATTGAGCTGGGATTCGCGGAGGATTTGGTCGACCATGGCGTCGCGGGCTAGATCTGCGCTGTTGCGGCGGTTGCGCCAGTGTGGTTTGCGAGGTGGCTTCTGACGGCGAGTTGTGGCTGTTGTCGAGGTAGGATTTGTTACATCCACTTGGTTCAGGTGACCGTGAGAGGCTGAAAGTTGTGTCTCGTTCTGGTGTGCTGTAGTCCTTGAGGTGAGAGTAGGTTCTGCTGGTATAGAAGATGGTGTCGAGGCTTCATGTGATGGAGTTAAGCGGGCCAGTTTGGAGTCTACATAGGCCATCCTTGGATCGTCAGTCTTTTCTATAGCTTGTAGTGGTACTAGATGGATAGGAGAAAGACGCACATATGCTTGTCGTCTGCCGAAGTGACATGCCCCGTGGGAGCAACAAAGCGAGCTTGAGCGTGCTCGACGGGGTTCAATGGTGTAGGCGGAGCATTTGTGTCGACGACGCTGCTGGTACCGCTATCGTTGGTGTTGCGTAACGACGAGAAGGCTACGCCGCCCTTCCTTGAGCCCAGCGGTCTGACATGGCTCAAGGACACACTGCCCTCTCTTGTTTCTGGTTCGACGTCTTGATGTTGCTTGCTGATCGCCACTGTCGCTGAAGCCGTCCGTGTCGCTGCTTCGTCGTCGGATGGTTCATCATCATCGCGTCTCTTGCGGAAAACCTTCCTGCGTTTTGATGCTCTGAAAACCGGTCCTTCGTTTGTGTCGGCCATGATGTCTAAGGAGAGAGTGCTTCTCATGTTTGGTACACCTCTTTCGTCATTTTTTGCATGTGAAAAGCCAAGACAATCCTTCTACCAATTGCTCCTTCCAGTTACCTTCTATACCACTGATTGTCATGCCTCAGGCTGAATATACCTAGCTGTAGACCTATTCCAGATTCCCATAACCGCCTCTACTGACCAGTAGAATATCTCGTCCCTCTTGCTTTCAATTGGCCTGCGACTTCTTTGCGATCCCATTCCGCGCTAACCGAATGACAATTATTAAGCAAAGCCATCCATCCAATTCTACAATATCTCAAGACAAAACATTTGCCTCTCTCCATATCTCTTATAGAACTAACCCACCTTGATATTTCCCACCGACCATCAATCCATCGCCCATCCTGGCTTTCCGCACCACCCTCCGCAACATGACAAACTACAACATCTCCATCGTCAGCGACACCGTCTGTCCTTGGTGTTACGTGGGAAAGAACCGCCTCCAAGTCGCCATCAACAAACACAAGCAATCTTACCCCAACGACACATTCACCACAGCCTGGTTCCCATTCTACCTAAACCCTGATGCCCCAAAGCAAAGCAGAGACAAGCAAACCATCTACGTCGAGAAGTTCGGCGAGCAGAGAGTAAAGATGATGCAAGGCCGTCTCTCGGAAATCGGCCACGAATTAGGTATCAACTTTGCTTATGGAGGCAAGACTGGAAACACCAGGGATTCGCATAGAGTGGTGCAGTTGGCGAAGACCAAGGGAGAGGAGACACAGACGAGAGTCATGGAGAAGTTGTTCAACGCTTACTTTGAGTTGAACGAGGATATCACCGATCACGCTGTTCTCACCAAGGCTGCGGTTGGTGGTGGTCTTGAAGAGACAGAGGTCAAGGAGTGGTTGAACAGCGACAAGGGTGGTCCTGAGGTTGACCGCGAGGTTGCTGCTGCTCAGAGGAGGTTCATCTCTGGTAAGTTTGCTTGCCAAATGACCGACAAGCTCAAGTTACTGACTCCTGCTGCTTTAGGTGTCCCTCACTTCACTTTCAACAACATGTACGAAGTCGGCGGTGCAGAGGAACCTGCTACTTTCTTGCAGATCTTCAACGAGATCAAGAAACGCGAGGGAGCAGATGCATCGGCCACCACTCAAGTGTCATCTGGCAACACTTGCTAGATGTAGCAATTTCACCAAATTATTCCGGAAGTGACTCGGATAATGCCATGTTTGTGCTTTGATATGGATGATGATAATAAATACATAGATGCAACAAAGATTTCCTATACCTTCTCTGCGAGGGAAATGCAACTCACAGCAGCAATCAGTCGCTCCGCTCGTCGTGCATATGTCCTTCTGCCTTTTGTTGAAAAAACAAGCTTCTCTTTTGGTTGTCCATCAAAATATCCTCCCATGTAGATTTTAGGTGAGCGCTAGATGATGGTAACAATAAAGCCTCCATGTTCATGAATCGTCAAGCAATCCTTCTGGAAACGTATATTCCACAGGTGATTTTGTTTTCAGAGGAAGTCTTTTCCATTTACTTGGTTCTTTGCCCGCCAATGGGTCCAAGGGTGGGTTCGCTCTTTCCGGGCAGGAGACCGAGGGGGGAGACCGAGGGCTTCCTCGATGAGCTCGCAAACTCATCCTCCTCTTCCATGGAGAACAAACCTTGGTCCTCTTCTTCGATCGTCTCATTGCGACCCAGACTATTGCTGCTGATACCTCTATCAAGTCCTCCGCGAAGGTTGGCACGGGAGTCGCCAGACGAGGTACGGGGATGCAATGACGGAGACTTTTCGGAAATCCTGGTGCTCTGAAGCTCACGGGTGAGCATCGACATGCTTGCCTGTTTCGGTGGGCTGCCGATAAGAGAGCCAAAGTCACCTCCAGCGAGTGACGAGGAGCGCAATGAGGATGGTCGGAGTGGTGAGCCAATGTGACCAAACCCGTTCTCTCCCTCCTTGCGGTATGAGCCCGAAGACCAGATTGAGCTATATCTTGAAGGGCTACCAGCGTGTGGGCTAACGCTGCCTACTTTGTTATCCATGGGGATCTGTCCATTCGATATCGCGCGACGGCCAGCAGACAAGAAGGAGGGATTGATGTCATCGTCAGTCTGCTGCGAAGGTCTGCGCAATTTCTCCGGGGGAAGAAGCTCATGCAGACTTGATGGCAAGAGGTCTTCACCAATACCTTCCTCTTCGCTCTCCTCGGAATCAGTAGCGTCTGGTGGGAAATGTGAATAGAACGAAGGCCGTGTGCCGACACTAGCGGACATCATAGGTCTGGGTCGTGAAAATCTCTCCGAGTGCAAAGGTCTCTTTCCAAAGCTCATTGGCTCTTCGAAGGTGGGAGGGGAAGAACCAGCCAGAACGCCATCAAGTGTAGTGTCTCCAAGACCGCGAAGAGTGCTTCCAAGGAAGGCTTTGTTCGGCAAGGACGACGGGGGTGACTCGAGGCCGTGACCGAGACGAGGAGGAACAGATGACGCAAACGGACCGTGACGCGCAGCATGGGAGATGCCCTGACTATCGAAGGAACCAGGCAGAGGCGCGTCTAGCACGCTCAAACCTCTGGCGTTTGGCGATGCTCCAAAGCGGTTATCGTTCATGGGAGAGCCAAAGGTGTTGCTGGGATCTAGCGATTGTGGCTGTGAAGCCTGGAGGTATGGCGCAAGGTTCGGGAGGTTTGGCACATCTTCTTGCTTGGGATATCCCATCTCTTGAGGCTGCTGTTGTTGCTGCGAGGCCAAGTCGTTGGCTTGCATAGTGAGCAATGAAGGTGGGGCGGGAGCATATGGTTGAGGGCCACGACGTCCGTAGTTGAATGGCTGGCCGCCGCGAGGAGGTCTGTTGATGACTCGGCCATCGGGGAGGATATGTGCAAGGGCACAGCTTTGACCGAATCTACAGCTACCCTGGTATAGCGAGTCAGTGACACGTAAGAGTAGACACATGCGACGATAGCGCAAGTACCTTGGCAAAGTATTTGCAAGGCGCATTCTGCGTCATGGGGTCCATGTCGTGTGAGAACTGGCAGGCCGCGCCGGCTTGACAGGTGCCAAATGGATAGAACTTGCATGGCACATGCGACGTGTCTGAGAAGACATGTTAGATATGCGATGGCTCAAGAGCTCAACTTGGCCATACTCTTTGCTTTGGGAGGACTGCGGGCGCCGGCGAAGGCTGCGGCCGAATTTGGCTGGGGAAAGTCCCTCGGCATGTTTTGAGCGAACGAGGCGCTGCTGGAGCGCCTGTGAGGCGTGTTTTCTTCGACGCTCATGGCCAGTTTGCCAGCCAGGAGAGGTTGGTGGTGGGGTGTGGAGAGGGGCAGTTGGCACAAGAAGAACAGGCGGAGGAGGATCGGAGCGTTGCGGGAGAAAAGGTGTCGAGAGGGGAACGAGAGGAGCGAACGCTAACAACGCCGCTGCTTGTCGAGCTGAAAACCGTCGCACTGTAGACTGGATTGCTTCTTGTTGTATCTTGCAGGCCTTGTGCTCGGGCAAGCTTGTGAGATGGTCTGTCTTCACGTTGCTCGAGTCCGACAGCGCTGAACCATGTGAGCCGATTGGTCACCTGCGCCACTTCGCAATGCCATCCGCTCATCACGTTCACCTTCAGGGCTATCTTGGCCGGTATCCACCTCTACTCCACCTCGTAGTAGAAGTGCGATAGCGGTCAATGTGCGGCTGTTGCCTGGGTTGGTGTAGACTTGTAAAAGCCTTTCTCGTCGACCCGGCGTGGAAGGAAGTCACAACTCGGTCTTGATTGCGTGTTACTCTGTGTCAGTGGCATGTAGAATCGAGAAGCTTCATCTCTCGCTCGAGTACGGCGTCCGGCACCGTACTCTGACCATCCGGGATACCTTCATGTTAGAAAAGATGTTATTTCCATCATTTTTCGGGCACATAGGCTCATTGGCTGCCGACCAGACTGCGACATGGCTAATCGGCACGTCTCTTTCCGTCTCAAGGACAAACGACTGACTCCCAAACTCTGTGGACGTCGCAATCAAACTCTGGACTTTCTGTTCAAAGAGAAGGCCATTGCTAGGACCCGGCATAAAGCTCCGTTTGGTCACACAACAGCCATCTGCTTCCTCACCGCCACAGAGGGCGTCACGCGTGCAGCTTACCGCACGAGCTGTTCCTCTTTGAACCGCACGCTTTGTTCCTGGCATATGAGATGCGGAGATTTTCCTGACACATGGTCAATCGGCGGCTGTTGTGTCACTTTCCGGCTTCAATATCTGGACATCCTGTCCTTGGATGTGTGGATGCTATCCCGGAAGTTCCACGAGTAAACGAGGCTATCCGGCCAAGGCGAGTTTGAAATTATCCAGTGGTACTGCTGCAGGAACCCTCACATGGACGCACGATCGCTTCCAAATTGTGGAAGAGGTAGATCTGTGCCTGGTGGTATGGTATGGTTATGGGGGACGAAGGTGAAGACAAGTGGAACGAGTAACAACAAGAACAGGTAGGTGAAGGTGAAGGAAGCCAGGTTCCAAGTATGTTAGGAAGGCAGGTTTGATGAAGGCCAGTAGAGCAACTCTTCTGAGATGCTGTAGAGAATTGTCCAACCATGACCTGCATCAATGTGCAAATGCTGCTGCTGATCCTGGGAGTGAGGGGCCACAGAGCAAACGGAGCCTCACGACTATCCATCGTTATGGACTGTTGATTGGTCGTCACCAACGACGACCGAGTGCGCCTGCCATTCTAAATCCCGTCACTGTTCGCTCTTTCCTCGTTTACCTTTTTCCGCATCGCACTTTCTTTATTTACTCGGTGTATCACTCGTTCACCTCACCTCAACTTTTCCTTACCTTACCTTACCAAAGTCATTCGTTCTTCCATCCATTGGCCTCACCATGCGTCTGGCAACCTCTCTTGTGGCATTGAGCCTCTTCGGCTTGTCCCTTGCTACCAGCGATACCCAAAAGTAAGTCTATAACATCTGCGCATCCACCAGAAAGATCGTGGCACGTGTTCTGCTCTTTGGAAATCTGCTGACACGACTTCTCAGCGCACTGTCTTCTTGCGAGCCCGTCACCCAGACTATCACTGTCTCGATCTGCCCTGCCTCTGCAGTCCACTCGGCCATCACAAACTCGTTCTCTACCATTACCAGCTACTCGACTCTGACCAGCTATGTGACTGTGGCTCCTTCGCAGTCTGCCGTTGGCCCTGCTTCTTTGTCTGATGATCAGCTGCCTTCTGCCTCGGGCTATTCCTACATCGTCAGCGATGGCACAACCAGCTGGATCAGCGGCGCTTCCCCTACTGGCAGCTTCAGCGAGACTCTCACCAAGACTGTCCAGGTGACCGTCTTCCCCAGTCCCAGTGCTGACCCCGAGGTCACCATCACTCAGACCACGGTCCTCACAATCACGCCCCCTGCTGTCACTTCGTTCATGCCCCAGTCCGCCAGTGCCTTGGCTGGCTCGGCAGACGAAGACCTCACGACCTCAACCGTGACTGCTTACTCGACCAAGAGCGTCATTTCAGTACTGACTATCTATTTGTCGTCGAGAAGCTCCAAGTCTGCTACTATCATGACTTCATCTCACTCAACCCACACTGTGACTGGACCTCCCACCTCTACCACAATCACGGTCGAATTTGCAAGCACCTCGGAATCGGTCTGTTCTGTTAGCTATGTCGACGTGACCACTGATCTTACCTACACGGTCTTTGCCACTCCCCCTGCTGGCTCCACTTCCGCCCTGAACAGTGCCGGCAATCTCAGTTCTCTCGCTTGGGCTGCATCTGCCTGGAATGCTACTCTAACTGGTTCTTTGCACAAGCCATCTGGCGTCTCAGGTGCTGCCGTCACAACTCTGACTGGCTCATCGATGTCTTCCGTATCCGTTGAAGCTGCCGCTCAGAAGACTGCCACTGCTATCTCGCCGATCGTTCCTTCATCAGCCTACCGTCATGGCAAGAATGCCAGCTCAACCTTGGCTTCGGCTACTGGATACGTTCCATTCATGCCAGTTCCTGTAATCTCTCTGAGCGCGCCTGCTGCATTCTCGCGTACCTCATCTACCCTAACCAAGATGTACACCAACACCTCGAGCTCGATGCCGACTCCGAGAGTGTGTGGTGAACATGGTAAATTCACCCTGACCGTAAGTGCTCACCTACTTCATGGATGGGACAAGGCTAACATGAACACGTAGTGGGATGATGAGCCTAGTTTCTTGCCTACTGAGCCCATCACCGAAGCTAGTCAAGCTCCACCTGTCTCCAACCCATACCACCACATGTACTTCTCGGATGGATTTGTGTACGCTCCACCTCCATCGGTGCCCTTCGTGCCCGTTTCACCCCCTCGTCTTGTCATGTTCGTGGCAAACGAAACTGGTGTCAACGATGACCGTAATCAGGGCGGACAACTTCGTGGAGAGATTGGTGCCGGCAGACGCAGAAGCTCAAACTCATTCTGGTTCAATGCCTACAGTGTCTACCTTGGATGCGAGAACCGATCTGCCCATCAATGCGAGCTGCAGATCACCGGCCTTGTTTACCACGAGAAGACCAGGTCCGAAGTTGCAGCATTCCACCAGAGTGTTTCCCTTCTTCCATGCCTCCTGCCCGACGGCTGCGGGCTCACTCAGGTTCAGTTTGACTCTTCCATGAAGGGGCTGAGTGGTATCCGTATTCAAGCCATTGTTAACTATGAGCCTGTCTCTTGGTTCATGGACAACCTGACTCTCGGCTGGACCAACAACACTTGCGCTGCTGGCTTGCTGAGAGAAAGCAGCCAGTAAAAGATGCGAGATGGGAAGTCGTTGATTGTAATATTAAAGGTTACTTAGGCAGGCAGGACTTGTCTTGGGCATACAACTGTGATATGAAGAGAAGAGCAGGGTTGTCAAGATTGCGACAGATGAAGTACATAAACAATCAAGTAACAAGAGTGCTCTGAAATGAAAGATGATTCGGTCATTGACTTGCAGGTGAACGATTTGTCTTGCTTGAAGATGGTGGTCATGTCTTGGCAGGTGCAACAGCGAGCAGCCGCGCTTTCGCGGAAGCAACATGGAAGTGAATCGCGCTTTCCTTCTTTACCACACACCTCATCATCATCATCACTACGCCAGCGCTTGTCAACTGCCGATCGCTGGGCGCACATCACTTTCACTGTCACTCTCACTCCTGGAAGCGGGCACAAAGAACGACAGCATCATCATGAGTCAACCAGGCGGCGCACCACAACCGGCCTCGGCCTACCCTCCTGACATGATCCGCCCAGAGAAGATCGCAGGAATTCCCATGCTCTCGGCTGAGAGTAAAGTCACATATACCGAAGGCCTCACTAAATTGTGGACTGCACTGGAAGCGAACCCACGTGGCAGCGACACGCACAACAAGGCAACCGCGAAGATCAAGGAAGTCTCGCGGGAGATCATGCGCCACATCACTCACTGGAAGGCCAACAACCAGAACCAGCAGCAGCAGCGAGCGCAATCTCAAGCTCAAGTCCCGCAGCTGCCCCAGCAACAGCAACAACAAGCACCACCACAACAGCAGGCGCAACCCACTCCTCAGCAGCAGCAACCCGTCCCGCAACAGCAGACCCAGCAGCCCGCAATGTCGAACCCTCCGCCGCAACAACAACCGCAGCAACAACAACATCATCCTCAACCACCCCAACAGCAAATTCCACAGCAGCAGCAACCGCAACAGCAGCAAGTCCCCCAGGTTCCGGGCAACTTTCCTCTCGGCCCACAAGCAAAGGCCTTCCTCGGCGGCTTCAAGGTCTTTCCTCCTACCAACATCATCCCCAATACTCCAGACTATGAAAATTACAAGAGGCGTATTATGACTAGCTTGACTAGATTGGTTACTATGCAGGAGAGCAGCGTCAGTCGCTTCCAGCAGACACATGAGAAGATATCACAGCTAGAGGCCGCTGGACAGACGGCAACTCCAGATCTAGTCTCTGCAAGAGAAGCTGCTAGAATGGGCGTTCAGGATGCTAAAAACAAAATTGACGGTGTTCGCAACGATAACGAGAAGAACCGTATGGCCTGGGCCGACAAGTCTAAGGCACCGCAACAAAACAACTCGCAAACTCCTATGACTCAACAACAGGTCGCCTCGCCTTACAACCCGACAGCCCAAGCCAACAACTCTGGCCAGGCCATGAGCCCTGTGCCCGCCAACCCCTACCAGCAACAATCGAATGTCCCTCTTCATCCTCAGCAACAACAGCAGCAGCAGCAGCAGCCTCAACAGCCCATCGCTCGTCCTCCTAACCAGCAGCAGCCCTACCAATCACCCGCTCCCCAAGGTCAACCTCAAGCCCTCTCACACGCCGATGCCATCAACCAAGCACAGCGCAATTATTCGCAGCAAGGAACTGGCACGCCCACATCTCAGTCCGGCAACCAAGCTTTTAACCACACTCAACAAACCGCGCTCAATGTCGGCAATCCCAAATTCCCCATCCCCAAGAACCTGCCAACCACAGGCACCCACAACCCCGTTCCGCTTGGTCCTGCTCGCCCTACCTTCGGCGGTCCCAGTAATGGTGCTCCTGGTATGATGGGTCAACCTGCTGTGCAAAAGACGCCCCACTTCATTCTCGAGGGAGAGGGAGACCGCGTGCTGAGCAAGAAAAAGCTGGATGAATTGGTCAGACAAGTCACAGGCGGTGGTGAAGGCGATGGTCTGACTCCCGATGTCGAAGAGTCCGTCCTCACTCTGGCCGATGACTTCGTGGACAGCGTTATCACTGCTGCTTGCCGCCTGGCCAAGATCAGACCCAACTCGACTCTTGACATTCGCGATATCCAAATCATCCTCGAGCGCAACTATAACATCCGCGTCCCTGGTTATTCCCTGGATGAAGTTCGTACCGTGCGCAAGTTCCAGCCCGCACCTGGATGGACACAAAAGATGAATGCCGTGCAAGCCGCCAAGGTCATGGGAAAGAACGATGCATAGAATGTTGTCGTTTCCAACCCAAGACAGAGAGTGCGAGCACCGGTGCTAAGAAGAAAGAGAAAGGAGCCTACTCAATGAACAATTGAAGAGGTCACAAAATATTTGCTTTGAAGCGAGGAGTTCTGGGAACGGAAGGAATTGAGGTTTATCATTGGCGTAACGAAAAACAGGAAGAAACGGGGCATGGTTTCTCTGATTAAATTGGGGTTGTCCATGTGCTCGAAGGGGCTATTGCAACAAATGGAGGTAACCTATGGTTATTCCTCACTGGTGGCTACATCTATCTTACTATCGAGCATCAATGGATCGTAAGAATCAATATCTTTGCTTAACTGTCCATCTTAATGTTCGTACATCTTCTTTGGTGTCCCACAAGTATCATCATCACAGGCTGGATGTAGTCTTTGCTACTTTGGATAGAGCTGAGTGCACTTTTTTCTTCTTTTTCTTCTTTTTTTTCCTCCGGTCGTCCAGGACAGGGTGATACCGCTTACATGCGGCCTGGAGCGGTTTCTGCTACTTTTCTATACCTCGACATGTATTTGGGCTCGTCTCAGTATATCATCGTGACCATATGACCCGTATCTATCTTCTGATATACTTCTCATATCAACAGCTATGGTGATGGATGAGATAAACAGGTACGATGGTTTTAATATACTCAACCTTGAAGCTTCAATTTCAGACCATGTGTCAAGCAGCCAGACTCGAGACTAGAATACACGACGAGGAAAAAGAAGCATAAATCATGACGTATTACAAGAAGAGGATTAGAAGTGGGGTTTCAGTGATCATGCTTTGGAAAGAAAAAAGGATAGTTTAAAAAATGCCATATCCAAAAAGTCCATATCTCGAAACACCAAAAATATGCAAGACCAACCACCGTCATCCATTTCCTTGCCATGCATACATACTCTTACATCCATAAGCACAGTTTACCACTAGCAGTACCCGCAGCGATCCAGTCCTTGCTCTGATGGAACTGCGCAACACTAGGTACGGCAGTAATGCCATCACCTCCCAATTGAGCGAGCTGCTGTCCATTAGAGGCATACACATCTACGAATCTGTTCATATTTCCAATGACGAAACGTTGGATGTTGTCGGCGGGTTGGAGTTGCCATTGTGCGCGAAGACTGTGCACGTTAGTAAGTTTTCAACATTATTGAAAGGAGGGAAGAGGGCGATAAACGTACATGGTGACCCAGCGGCCGGTCTGATTGTTATGGGGGATTATAGTCGTCGGTGTCATTTGTTCGTCATTCAACTCTGTGCCGGCGGATAGTGTTCCAACGCTGCTGAAGTCGTAAATTTTTACCGTGTCGTCGTAACTTGATGTGGCGATCTGGCCTGCAGAGTTGAAGGCTGCATGAGAAACACTCAATCTGCTCTCGTGAGCTCCAATCTCTACTGGCGCTTTGTCATCTCCGTCTCCCTTTAGCATTCTCAGGTCCCAGAGACGCAGGTAGCGATCTAGTGATGCGGTAGCGAAGATGTGGGGATGGGCGGGATTCAGACTGAAACCTCCTATCTTCTTTTCTGACAAAGCGAAGATGTCGGTGCCGCTGCCTGGTTTGGACCTTGTATCGTGACGACCAAAGTTTCCGTTCAAAGTGCTGAAGAAGAGGGTATGGGGGTCGAATTGCGACATCTCGACACCGCTGAGGGGTTCATCGTCGTCTTTTGAAATTGGTGCGTACGCTTCTACGGCTACGCCTTTTTGCAGGTCGAGTTTGCGGATTGAACTGTCGTAACTTGCAGAGTATAGAGCATTGGGATCGTGAGGGGAGAACTGGAAGGCGGAGATTGTGCGAGTGTGGATTTTGAGGGTGGTGATTGAGGGTTTGGCTTCTTCGTCGTCTGATTCGTCATCGTCTTCATTTTTTACGGCGGGAGTGGGTTGTTGTGAGGCATCGAAGAGACCTAGACTTCCCAGCTTGTCTCCAGCAAAGACAAGAGCTTTGTCGGTGGTCGGATGGAAGCCTAGAGAGTAGATTCTCTCAGGGGTGATCTTGATCTGGCTTGGTTCAAAGCCTTCCCACAGTTCGAGATTGCTCATACGTTCTCGCAACTCTTTCAATTCTTTGTCGGTAGTTTCCTTGACATCCTGGGCGCTGAATGTTCGCTCGCCTGGATTGGCAGGTCCGACGAGTCGCAGGAAGTTGCCACTCTGATCCCAGTCCTTTCCTGCAACGACGACATCTGAGAAACGTAAGTCTTCAGAGACGCGTTGTCGTTTGGCTCGCTCGGCTTGAGCTAGCAATTCCGACTCTTCCTCTGCTTTCCTCTTTGCAACCTCGCTGTCTGCAACGATGCCTTTTAGTCGACTTGATGTTCTTCGAGGCTGGACCTCCTCTTTCACCTTCGTGACAGGCGTCTTCTTCTTTCTGGCCGATTTGTCAGGAGTCGGGCGTGAGGCTTTCTTTGGCGCGATGCCAGCAGATGCGGCTTCGAGTTGCAATTGACGGAGCAAAGCCTGGTTCTTTGCTATGTTTTCCTGTCGTTGCAATTCATATTCGCTGAGCTCGGCGGCGGATTTCTTGGGCATAATGATATTCGAGGTTGGTGGTGGTAGATTGACACTTTGGCAGCCTCGAGAAAGTCGAGGAAGACGCGAAGCGTGTCAATGACGTGCAAATCGGTCTTTGGCATTCTGGAATGCCGATCGCAAACACTTTTGTTCGCCCAGTCTATTGAGAAAGTGCTATACCATACCCAACGTCATTTTTGCGAAACAATTGTATATCAAGCCTGCTGGACAGGCTTCAAACACACCAGAGGGTTCGATACTTGAAAATTTGAGCGACACCGCCACACGGTCGTCGATTCTCGGAACACGATTATACACCAAAAGAAATGTCTGGATGCGCGAATGCTGGTCAAGCTCTCAGTAGAGGCTTGAAGTTGTACACATCCAGGACCTCATATACACTACCCTTCCTATACCAAACGCCAACACTGCGCCGCTACTATAGCGCACTACAAGACCTGGCCAAGGAGAACGCCCCAAAGACCGATCCAAACCCCAGACTACGAAAACCAGCTCGAGAGCCCACCTCCACCACTCCGCGTAGCGAAACGAAGCCAGAATACGAAGACTATGTTCCTTTTGAGACTCCTGCGGTTGCCGAGTCAGCCGTTGTTCAAACAACCATGAAAGGAGAGTCTCTGACAGGCACAGAGCGTGATGCCTTTGCCAAACTCGAGACCCTAGCCAACGCTCCCAAACGTCCTGCCCCCGGTTCAAGGAGAATACCACGCCAAAGTAGCTTCGAAAGTCTAGACGACGTGCTCAACGAAGCAATCACAGCCATCGAAGCCAGCGGACCCAAGGAAGTCAGCGAGCCCATACCATCCTGGGCATATATCATGAAAAAGCCGAAGAGGTCTGAATACGACACGCTCAGTCTGGCACCTGCTCCGCAACCAGAACGAGGACCGTCCGAGTACCGCGAGCTCGGATCCGAAGACAAACGCACCATGGCCGCCCTCTACAATGCCAAAACCGACACCATGGTCTGGCGAATCCTCGAAGCCCGCCTCTTCTCTCCAATCGCCGACCTCCACTTGGATAGCCCAGCTCCCGCCTCTGCCAGCATATCACCCGCACGCCGTCGCTTCATCCTCCAAACCTTCCCTAAACGAGTCGTTTCCGCAGCCTCACTGCTACGAAACCACTTTCCAAACTCCAACCTCATCCGCGCCATCCTGCCTCGCGTAAAGCAATTGGGTGAATCAGCCTACGCACTAGCGACTTCTCCAGACCTCTACAACCAACTCCTCGCCTTTGAATTCCGCAAATTCGCAGATGTGGATGCTTGCAACGATTTGCTCCAGGAAATGGACGATAATGTTGTTGAGCCCTCGCCATATACCCTCCGAGTCTTGGATCACATCCTCCAATTCCGCCAGGATGCCGTCGAAAAAACAAAGCTAGGCACCAATGTAAAATCCGTCTTTATAACAGAAAAATACCGCAGAGATTTTGCAATCATGGAAAGCTGGAGGGCCAAGGTTGAGCAGAGTTTGGCTGTGCAGCAGACTAGATTGCAGAGGAAAGCAACCAATGATGAGATGAGGATCAAGGAGGAGCAAGATGATGAGCAAGATCCTATTCGCTATATTTCCACGCCCGTTGTCGGTGAGAAGAAGGCAAGATATCAGATCCGGGGGGAAGCGGAAAAACACAAGTCTCGCAAGTTGATAGAGTGATCAGGCTAGTAGCATCATCTACGATAGTTGACGAGAAAATTTTCAGCTTTCTTCACATGAATACGAGTAAGAGGACATTGATACTGTGTTCGTCACGAAATATCGTTCTAGGTTTCTGTGGTCGCTGTCTGTGTGTTTCTAAGTTGAATGCTGCCGTATGATGATGAGAGAAAAGGAGGAGATGAGAGATGAAAACAAACAAGTGAATGCAAAACGCAAATGAGAACATGACATGCGCGAGCAACCAATCCAAACCCGCTCGTTACAATCGTACAAGAAAAGAAAATGCGACGCCAGGTCCCGCCTTGACTACATTGTGTATACTCGTCACTCAAACCTCACCCCAGCCACCCAATACACCGTCGCCAGTGCTTCCAACGCTGACTACACTGCCAGTGCTACTCGGGAAATCCCAATAGCGGCGAGATCCTCCAGAGCGCGTACGCTTGGTACTCTGGCTGGCACAGCTGCTACTTTGCGCACGACGATGCATCAGTGTTTGCAATAAAATGCTCTCTCGTCTGCGTTGTGCTGACACCGAGGCTGCATGAGAAACTAGCGGATGATGTCGTCTGATGAGATCAGCTCGACGGCGCGACTCTGGAGAAGTGCCTAGAGCGGAAGCCGTGACGGCAGCGTTACTGGGAGAGGCCCAGTCTGCTGGTAGAATACTCTGTGACGTTTGTTGTGGCTGTGACTGTGATACAGGAGGAGATGGCGATGGCGGACGTGACGTGAAGCGGCTGCGGAGGTATCGAAATACCACTCCAATGTCCAAGTCGCGTTCCCAATACTCGGTTTCTTTGTCCTTGTCTTGTAATGGCGCCTGGTCTTCGGCTAGTACATCAGGTTGTTCTGGAATACCCCATAGGGAAGTGTCTGCTTCAACAACAGGTGAGACAGGAGGATGTGCGAAAGTAGGAGCAAAGAAGGGAGGAGCGAAGTTAGACTCGGGAGCGTCCACAGAGTAAGCTGTTGCAGTTGACGGTGGGATCTGTCGTGGTTGTGTTTGCGCAGAATGGTCAACCTGGTAAGGTGTGTAGGTACTGAAAGCGCGATCTTGTCGATCGTTCTCGGCGAGTTGGTTGGCAAGTATACCAAGCTCTTTCGCAATTCTGTTCAACAGTCGATTCTCCCACACTCGGTCCTGATGTGCAGAGAAGACTTCAGTCAAGGGCGACTGCTGAGTTGGCGTTGTCTGGGCTTCTGGGGCAAGTTCTTCGCCAAAAATGACGGACAAAGTTGTGTCATCCAGACCCATCAGATCCTTGATAACTCTACGAGTGACACGCTGCCAGAATGACTCGGTTTCGGTATCTGGGGTCGGTGCAGCAGTCGAAGCAGCACGCGAGGCGATTGATAGCCTCTTCTTACGTCTGCGTGTCTCCTTCTCAATCTCCTCTAGCACGGCACGACTCTGCTCCAGACGCCATTTCTCAACACGCAGTCGTCTCTCATCCTGTTTGTCCGTCTCCTGCTCTTCCAGAGCATCGAACTTGCGTTGTACGCTGCTACGTCTTCGCTGGGCTCGGCGTCGGTTGGATGGGTTGTACCTCTCAAACTGCCATAGATGTTCTTGAACATTGTCGTTGTTGTGGTAGAGTGCGGGGAAGGAGCCCATGCCATCATGGTTGGGCAGCACTGCACCACCGCTCTGATCGAGAGAGAAGGACGGATGGAAGGTATGTAGGCCGTCATCTAGACTGTCCAACTCTTCGTCATCCTCTTCCTCAATATCCGTGCCCTGACAGGTACCTTCTCCATCGTCGTTGGCCTGCCTTTGGTCCGAGCGGTCGCCGGTCTCGAGAGAAGCAAAGTCGGAGTAGGCAGGTGCTTGTTGGATATGTGATGTTTGCGAGGTGTACGAGGTCCAGGATGGTTCGTGTTCGAGTTGTGGTGAGAAGAGAATCCACTCTTGCGACTCGTCCACACGTCCGTGATGTGTGGCGTCTTGTGCGGTCGCCAGAGACTGGGGGATAGATGCTGGTCGCTGGATCTGACGCCGCTGCTGGAGCGGCTGCTGGAATGCCATGTCTGGTCGATGGATGTCTGTAGCTTAGGATGGAGGCTCAGGCTCCTCTCAGGGGAAAGGGATGTAAGCAACGTGTGCTTTGGCTTGTCTGCAGTTGATGTTGGTTGTGGCTCGTCCAGTATGCGCTGTCGATCCTGGGGTATTTGCTTCTTATCCGCCGTTTATTGATGTACAGACAACGCCATCAGTATTTGGTCATTTCCATCGTAAAAGCAGCAAAAGAAGACGAAAGCTTGCTGGGACAAGACCAGAAACCATCCTTGTCGACTCATGCGCCTGCCCAACAAGTCACGACACGCTGCTGAGCCCATGGCACCATTCCTGCCTGTTTCCTCGTGAGCCCGTTGTGACGCACTAGCCACAGCCTAATCGCCTTAGCGTCAGATAACATCGCAACCTTGATAAGTTTGATTCTCTCCGCTATCGCCTTGCCTGCAAAAAGATACCTATATACACCGAGAAATCCTGAAACATGCGTCATGTCCATCGTCTTATGCCCGTCAAATCATCTCCCCGTCGGCTACTCTGTCGTCTCTGGACCCTCTACATCATCCCCTATTTCATCACCGGGCAACCTCTTCTCTCCATCGTTGCTGCCCTCCTCGTCTCCAAGCCAGTGTTTGATTATGCACTGTGCTTGCATGCGCTGACAGACCTTCTTGCGACCCAAATTCTTATATCTGGGTCCGAGTGGCCCACTAACATAATGGTATTGTCCCCAGAATCGATACTGCCTCTTGTCGCTCATGGGGTAGATTTTGTCTCCCCAGTGGCCCCCGAAGTTGAACCAGCTCACCGGTGCGTACGGAGTCTGCGCCGATGACTTCAAGTGTCGAGACGTGTAGTTGTACACATACGCGTGGTGATTTAGATTCGGATCCCATAGTGGTCCCTTGTCGGTCTGGTCGTGCAAGAGACCCCACGGCAACACATACGGGTGTAACCCTGGCGTTGCATAGACTGCGTGTGTGCCTGTCGCACTGTAAACGACTGGCCGCTTGCCATACTTCTCGATTGCGTGGTATGCGTATGCATCTCCTGCTCCGTGTTCCGAGATGTACACTGCTTCGGGTGTTCCGTTTCGAAACCTGACCATCGAGTGCTCCCAGTCTCCCACGTGGTTGCCGAATCGTATGTTTACTACCTTGTTTCCAAGGTTGTAACTGTAGAAATAGAACCAGAATGCGTCGACCACTCCATCTTCCTTGGGAACAACGATTAGCACTGCCGGTGCAGAGCTGTGTCCTCCACGCTCTTGCAACCTGTCCGACGGTTTGCCGCGTTCCTCCGGACCATGTCTGCTGAAGTCGTTCCGGCGTTCCTGACCTTGCACCTGTCCTTGTCGGAGTAGTGGGTTGTTCGATACTCGATCAGGACGTTGGCCATAAAAATGTTCGGGGCTTCTGGGTATGTTGGAACTCCCGCCCAACCAATCGGGAAGCTGTTCCACGTCGTCGTCACTTTTCAAGTACGCAAAATGACCAAACTTGTTGAGCTCATCGAGATTGTCGAGAGTCCTATCGTTCTCCATGCTTCGTACAAGAGTGTAGTTGGCGTACGGCGATGTATGAACGAGATGTTCAGCAATATCACACGGCCAGAATTGCTCTCCTGAGAATAAATGGACATAAGGCGTGTAATCGTAGACATATTGGGGAATCTTTCGTGAGAGATGTTCTTCTTTTGACCAGGTCTCTGGTCTTTCGAGGCCACTAGTCCAGAAGGATGAAGCATCCGGCAAGTTGTGGGATTCGATTTGCGACAAAGGCGTTTGCTGATTTGAATGTGAGATCTGGTACAGCGAGTCCTCGCCACTCGAGCTCGTTGTCCCGCAATTGCTCAGCCATCGACAAGTGTGCTTGTTTACCCACGAGAGAGAAGACTCAGTCCAGCTGGTGGTTTCTTTCTGAGTGGCAACATGACCGGCCTGGCCAGAATGAGGGTGTGCTGATGTCAGTGTTAAGCCGCATAGTATAGCGGGCACGACAGCCATAGGCTGGATCCAGCTTCTACACATCACAGCCTTTGTGGTAGTAGTGTAGTTGGAGTGAGCCTGATAAGTTCGCTTCGGGGCATGGGAAGAGGTGTGTCCGCGGCGGGAGAAGGTGGCAGCGGTGTAGTGTAGAAGGGAAGATGGGAAAGATGAGCAAGATGGTTGATGGACAAGTTCGCCGTTAGAAGCAGCTGATTCCACTGTCATCCGGATGCACGGGTCAGCAAAAGTCCGTATAGGTAATCACATGCTACAAATAGACAGAGTCATAACTATCGTTCGAGTGATTTGTGTTTGAGCGGACACAAGTGTCAAAAAGTAAGCTCTAAGCAAGGGAAGGGAACGCGTCAGCCATGGAAAGACAAGCAATGCCGCCGCGAATGGGACATGCGGATGCATGAGACACAGCGCCTAAACAACGCACGCATAACCCGGAAACACGAGGGGAATATGTCCAACAAAAGCCGGTAAGCAACACGTACTCGAATGGTGTCGCAGAGGGGCGCACTTGGCACTCAGGGACTCTTCGGATGCGTCGGGATATAAACTATGTGCGGGGTGATGACGATGAGCAGGCTTCTAGAACTGAACAAGGCCCTTGCTGAGGCACCAACTGTTCATACAATAGATGTAAGAAGAGGGGGAAGAGATGGCAGCTATAACACAGGCTGAATAAGCAGGATGCAAGGCAAAAATGTAATGCCTAGTTGACTAATGCTAGAAAGTGAGCATCGTCATTGTCGGTCAATAGCAGCTGTAGAAGGCTAGGGCCCGGATAGCACTAGCACCTGCTTCCGAGTCCCGGCCCGCTGGCCTTTGCGCTGTTTGAAGATTATCCGAACTGTTTTGAGTCTGAAGCTCGAAGCTGCCATTTACAAAGCGAACATGAACATGCCAACAAACTAAGTATGCCACCTCTCCAGAACCATGGCAAGCACAAACATGGCAGGCTCGGAGGATGAGTCCGAGTGGGAGTACGAGTACGACACGAATGCGACCGACGACTTTTACCTGACTCTCGACTTGACAACACACATCCCACCCGCACTCGCTCGGGACAGGCGCACCAAAGCTCAGAAGTCGACCACCCGCGGCTCGAATAAGAGTCTTGCCAATGCGCCTGGCACTGCCGAGTCTGGTACAAAAGACGCTGCAGCCCAAGATGGCAACGGAGACTTGACCAACACACAAGCCGAGCGCATGCAGATTGTGGGCTTGCACGACAGGAATCCAATCATCTCCTACAACAACTCCATCTATTCATGCCAATGGGCTACCGACTTAGCCACTCAGATTTTCCTCACACCACCGCCGACCGACTTCGATCCCGACCACGCAGCCCTTCGATCGACTCCTTCTTTCGACGTCCTAGGTACGAGCGCTGCGAGACTTGTCGCCATACCAGCCAGCATCCAACCTCGAGAAACCGCTCCGCCGGCTGTCATAAGGGCCGCATATGCGGGACCAGAGAGCACATACACAACAGCCGAAGGCGACGTGATCGAGCACACCACAGCCCAGGGCTTGCGCATCGGCCTCCCTTCTACCGCCAGTGCCCAGCGAACGAGTCAGGCCAAGTTCCTAGAATCCCTGTCAGCCATCAAAGCTCGTCGTGGCGACCAGGATGCCGTTCCCGTCACAAATATCAAGGTCTACCACCCACCCGAAGGCTGGGAGGAAGAGCGTGCAGACTATATCGAAAAGGAAAGCGCTCGTAGCAAAAAAGACAAGGCAGAGGCAGCCGCACGCGCAAAACGAGAAAAGGCAGAACAAACAGCTCGACTCACCAGGCTGAACCGACGTCCCGCATACGCCAGGCCAAACCCCGATGATGAGGTTGAAGAAGAAGAAGGCAGTGGAGAGGAAAACGAGGACGATGCAAACAAGGATGCGGATGCCGATGGCAACAAGCTGGTCACACGCAAGAGAAGAACCTTGGCTCGTGGTGGTGCTCGAGGAGGTGCACCTAGCGGTAAAAGGCTGCGCCAAAGCTTGGGTCTGCCCGAAGCCAGACGTGACGCGAGACCAAAAGGTCGACCACGCAAAAAGAGGAAGGTGGATGCAACACCTGAAGCAGTTGCCGAGGAGGCCAACAAAGACACCCCTGCTGCAGGACCCAGTCAAGATGGTACGAGCACACAGGCCGAAGCCGAGCAAGAGGATACGAACATGGCCGAGGGTGGTGCTCATGATGATGACGATGATGGTGCAGAAGACAATGGCGATTGATGTTCTAGACTTCTTTTCTTTGCTTTACATGATACCACAAATGCGAATACCTGAAGATAGCAACCATACTTTTCATTCTTTGCTCAAAAAGACAATCTACACATAACCTCAATTCCGTTTCATCCATCTCATATACAGCATGTCCCCCTTACTTCTTAGCACCGTGCCACTGCTCATACACAGCATCCCAACCCTGCTCATTCATAGCACGCTCACGCTCCATAACCTCAGCAGTAGAGTTGTCAGCATACTCAACCAGTGCCTTCTGGATGCTGACCTCCTTCAAGCCAATGATTCTCGCAGCCAACAAAGCAGCATTGGTGCTGTTGTTGGTGCCGACAGTAGCCACAGGCACACCACGAGGCATGTTGAGAATACTGAGCACGCTGTCTGTACCATCGCCAATGGTAGGCTTGACAGGGACGCCAATAACGGGAATGGCGGTGTGCGAGGCGGCCATACCGGGAAGATGTGCTGCACCGCCTGCTGCGGCAATGATGACTTGGATGCCAC
This sequence comes from Aureobasidium sp. EXF-12298, assembly GCA_024195555.1. Classification (NCBI taxonomy): domain Eukaryota; kingdom Fungi; phylum Ascomycota; class Dothideomycetes; order Dothideales; family Saccotheciaceae; genus Aureobasidium; species Aureobasidium sp. EXF-12298. The sequence goes on from SWBJ01000561.1 coordinate 21,164, forward strand.
GGGGCATGGCGCCGCGCACGTACTCAGACATCCAGTCGGGGGTGCGGTGGGCAGAGGTGATGTGAGTCTCGAAGGGAATGTTGAGTTTCTTGAGGATGGCGATGCCGGCTTGGAGGACGGGCATGTCGCTGAAAGAGCCCATGATGACGCCGACCATGGCATTTTGTGCTTGACCGGCACCGCCGGCGGCCGACGAGGCAGAAGCTGGTGCACTCTTCTTGCCGCGGATTTCGTCGGTGATGTCCAGCAGAGGTTGCATGGCCTTTTCGGCTTCGCGCATGCTGGGTGCTGTGAGAGTCATGTGGCCCATCTTTCTGCCGGGGCGAGCATCACCCTTGCCGTAAAGATGGATTGAAGCACCGACGCCAGCAGCGATGGAACGCTCGGCGATCTGGACGGCAGAGTCGGGTGTGGAAGCACCAAGGATGTTGAGCATGATCGAGGGTTCTCTGATGCGAAGCTCGTGTTGCTGAATAGGGATGTCCAAGATGGAGCGAAGATGAGCATCGTACTGCGAGATAGGGCATGCTTCAATAGTGTAGTGACCAGAGTTGTGAGGTCTAGGAGCAATCTCGTTGATCAAGAGGCTGTCATCGTCGAGCAAGAACATCTCAACACCGAAAACACCCTTGCCCCAGAAGCAAGCAACGGCCTTCTTTGCCAGCTCCTGAGCCTGCTCAAGCACCTTCTTAGAGACGTTACGTGCGGGAGCATATACGAGCTTGCAGATGCTGTCCTCGTGGATGGTCTCAACAGTGGGGTAAGCCAAAACACCGTCCTTGGTCTTGACAACCATGACAGCCAATTCAGCCTTGAAGTTGGCCCATTTCTCAGCATACAAGGGACGGCTTCCAAGAGCCTTCAATGCAGCGTCAAAGTCGGCGGATGACTTGACTGGGAAGTTTCCACGTCCATCATATGCCTCTGTGCGTGACTTGAGCATGAAGGGGAAGCCGATCTGCTCGCCAACCTTTTGCAAATCCTCAATGGTAGCTCCGGCTAAGGGAATTGACTCAGCAGTAGCGACATTGTACTGCTGAAGGTGCTCCTTTTGGGCGTACTTGTCCTGGATCATGCGAATGGTTTTCCAGCTGGGCTCCACGGCGACCTGGGATGAAATCTTTTCCAGAATCTGAGTATCTACGTGCTCAATCTCGACAGTGACGACATCGCAAGTTTTTGACAATTTTTCGATGGCTTCCGGGTCCTTGAATGATCCTTCAAAGTGGCCTTCATGGCTGCTGATTTGCTTTGCGGGTGACTTTGCTGCGTCCAGAATGTTGACTTGGATGTTGAGGCGGTTCGCTGCCTCGACGAACATGCGGCCCAACTGACCACCTCCGAGCAAACCTACGACTTTCTTGTCCATGTTGGTAGAATTGAGTATGATTATAGATAGATACGGGTGGTTAAGAGGTTGCGTAAATGTTCTATGTGAATGTTTCAATGCCAAGAACTATGACTGCCAAAGTCAAATTCTGAGGGCCGATCTCTTTTCTGGTTGCGATGTTCGGAGCAACCAGAAGACGAATCAAGGTATCAAATTGAGCATGCACATCATATATCACGAAAATAAAGAAACACCTAAATGGTCGAGTCTGGACGAGTAAGAGCTGGATATTTTCTGATGGACAAATTGGCAGGAGTAAAAGTGCCTCGATCGATAATGACATGGACGGACAGACTCTCGAAGCATGAGGGACAGCAGTGATGCAGTCACGTCGTGAAATATTGCCATTTGATCGTTGTTGTTCCTTTTTGCGAAAACGGCGCTTTTTTTGTAACACCAACCAATTTGTCCCGGAAGATG
>SWBJ01000562.1:0-22828 GCA_024195555.1 Aureobasidium sp. EXF-12298
CCGTGGCGCTTCGCTGGAAATTCGAGGGAATCACCAGGAGACACTGCTCCAGCTTATAGAGTAATAAAATTTGATGAATTCGATGATTTTTGTCCGAGTGACGTCCCTCTTCTGTGTGATGTCGTCTCTCAGCCAGCATTACAGATTTGATTTGAGCTTGTTGAGCCTTCCGCGTTGTGACAGGGTCATCCTGTCATCGAACCACTTGAGCCAAGCGGTCGGACCATGATGGGAGTTGAGACGTGATTCGAGCAATCCAAATGACGTTGGAATTACGAGTGGCCCATCGAGTATGTTTGTATTCGTGCTCAAAAGGTTGTTGACCCGAAATAACCAATTCTGGATCGTCGCGGTCGAATGTGCGCCATTCACGCGCAGATATTGTTTAGTCTCATCTCACGCTTGCAGTTCACTTCCAAGCATACTTAGCCAAGCACTTCCACCAACCGTACCTCTAAGGTTACTCGAAGCAGAGAAAGAGACGTATAACGAGACTTTCTGCAACACGGCCAAGAGATCACTTCAATTGGATCCCGAGGGTTTTTTGATTAAAAAAAAAACCGATGATTAATTAGTGCGAAGCCAACCCCGCGTGCGGGCAGCGACAAGATACCTGGGCCTGCCACTCAAAAAGCCACGGCGACTACGTTAAAGCTCCGCAGACCATCTGGCAGACAATATTCGCACTTTGGTCGTGTCATGGATTAGCGTCGGAAGATGAGCAGCTTAAGCAGGCGAAGCAAATTGCTTGATCACATGGACACAGCGGAATTCTGACTCGGCTGCACCTGCCGTATCTGTTCTTTAAGCACCGCTCATCTCTCTCTCCGCTTCTTGTATTGAATCAGACTCGCCATTTTCTTGTGGAATGCCATGTTGTGAGGTGTTTTGAAATAGAACAAGCTAAAAGGGAAATCCGGGTACTATTGTAACATCATTTTTAGCGTGGTTGGTTCGGGTGGTCTCAAGCCAGAATCCAATTGCGCTGAAAAATTTCCAATGGCATGTGGGGTACTTAGCGTTGGTCGACCAACGAAAACCATCAGGCAGCGATATAACCGCCAAGACCAGGTGTGGCTTTGCAGCTTACGTGCCATCGTCGTGCCGTCGCTGTGCCGCACTTGGGGAATTGTTTGAACCTAAAAGTGGTGTGTCGGTTTTGAGTTAACATTGATCCAAGTAAGCTACTAGTAAAATTACCAAGATTTACCATGTTTGCGCGCACACCAGGCCCTCTCCGATACGGAACCCTACTAGCTTCCTTTGGTAGAAAGCGAGCCTTGCAGCAATCTAGATACTTCAACTCCTGCGTGGAAAACGGAAGGTGATTCGACAGAAATGCAAATTTAGCCGATGGTACACCAATATCGAACGCTTTGCATACATGCGCTGACAGGCCCTAGCAGTAGATCATTCTGACAAGATCGCTTTTCGGATACATCATGTGCCCTTTACGGCATCAATCCTGCCGCTCCACGCGCCTTGCCATGTCGACCTGATAGATGACGGCTTCGGACGGAGTGAAAGCTTGGCGGATACACACTACGGACAGTCCATCACCAATCTGTCACCATCAGGCTAAGCTAGATTTGTCGCTTGCGACGTGCTCTGTCAACCTTCGCGGCACCTTAGCATACCGGGAAACAATCTAACAAGCCCTCACTGTAAGAGAACACACTAATTCTAACCACCATTTGCCAGCAGCAAACGTCGCGTGCGGTTCAACCCGTAGCTCAGTTTAAGCAAGCTCAAGCACAATCTTACTGGTATTAGTGATAACATGGACTGAAACATTCGACATTGTCGCTTTGATGGTCTGAGAGCGTGGGTTTGTAGATCATCCCTGCGATCCCAAATCCATGACTGACTGATACCAGATAGATCGCGCAGGACAGGCGAACATATTTTCCTTCATCCAGGGAGTCATACACGTGCGTATCTCTATAGAAGTCGTCTCAAACCAAAGGAGTCCTGTTCTTGGTTAAGAGGAAGACTGTAGATACAGCAACACAAAAGCCCCATGATTACACACTGCGATCCGGACGGACCGCTTTTCCTGTTCCCAATCGAGGATGTGGTTGACCACGAGGTGAAAGTCCTCGACTTCGTGGACAAATCAGAAATTGGGGCGGGAAGTCATCCGACCGTAAGGCCAACATGCGTCAGACTCAAGGCAATCGAAACGGAGACGCACATTCAAGAGCTTGTCAACAATCTGGTCTCATTTCGCTCATCGATGAGTCGTCTGGGCTGCGTGTTTATAGACTATGCGACGCGCCCTGATCTCTGGTTCGCAACCATGTGTTTCGAGAACTGGCTTGCTCTCAACTCTTGTGTCCTGAGAGGCTCCTGGGTATGCCCCAGTGAAACCAGAGATGGACTCAGAGATTTCCTGACACGAAAGGGTCTGAGTTGTCGGACCTCGGACGTGTTGGCAAGAAACCGCAACAGCCACATTCAAGTCGAGGAAAGTGTTCACCAGATATTTCGAAGAGCAGAGATCGAGCGCCAGCACTTCGAGATAGCATACAGCTCCCTGCAGAACCTGGATGACTCAGGGACCATCGAAATCTCGAACTCTAGATGTTTCTGTCACAGCATTTGTCATCTGCCGCACCTAAACTCCTCGGAGCAATATTCTTGCTTAGAGCTTCGTTCTTGCTCCGAGCCGATACACATATTAGGGAGTCTTGATCGCATTGGGTCTTTTCTCCATCATATCGTCGAAGCAGGGAAGAACGATCCTGATATGATGTCGAATTTCAAAGACCGCTTTGACACCAGCTCCTGCAGATCTAACAGATTGAAGCGACATCTGGCACAACTGGAAGCCTTTCGGCACTTGATCAACAAAGAAAATTCGTATGACGAGCCGATCAGCGCCAAAATTGACGAATTGAAGGAAAAGCGAAAAGATGAAGAGTGCCTGCGACGAGAACTGATCTCACGTTTATTAGGTGGCACCAAGACAAGTTTTGAGGAATTCGAGGATATTTTCGGAACCAATGAAAGCCACAGAAGAAGGGATGTGATCTCTCTAGACCTTTGAGAGCTCCGCAAGTGGAAGAGCGCAACGCAGACTTGGGATTCGTGACGAATCCTTCTGTAATTCACTTGTTGCGTGCAGCTAAGCTTCCTAGGCATGAAGGTCAACCTGAAGGTGTTCGACGAATCTTGGTAGACAGCACTATCCTTTGAGAGTAAGGAGTGCGATTTTGTCCTTGTAGAGACCGAAAATTGGAAACACATCAACAGTTTGTGTACAGGAAAACGTTTGACGACAAGTCTTGTGTTGATATGAGATAACGATACTTCGTCGTAGAGTGACTGTATCATCGTACTGAAGTTCGGGGCATCCGTTTTTCCTTTTTCTTGTCCTGCAAGCCTTTGATAGTCTCGATGTCCTCTAGCATTGACTGAAGGGTCGATTCGAGTTTTTCCATGAGATCCCTATATTCCAGATTGTCGTGGTCAGGCAAGCTCGTTATGCTTGCAATTTCCTTTTCCACAAAATCACGCGATTGTGATAGATGCTTGGGCAATAAAGACTCGAATATCTTAGATTGAACAAGACCGTCGAGCTTTTTCCAGTCTAATTCAGAATCGGCTAGGCAGTTGTGAACATCCATCCATGGCTTGGTCGGTTTGGGCTGACTCACCTTCACGCGAGGTCGGCATCTTTGATCGCGACAAGACTTCTACCAACGACAACGGAATCAGATCTCTTACGAACAACTAGTGCGAAAGAGTGAACAGAGTCACCCGGTGCGGTTCTAACAGCGACCTTCGGCATTGGGTAGATCTTGTAGGAGATATAGATCTTCGACGATGTGAACGCCATGCTGCTATTTCCATTTCAGTCAGCTCACTGTCCATAGTCCGTTGACAGGATGAATCGGCTTGGCAGACTGGATCGCACATAGCCAGATCTCGTATCTCATTCGAGCGCAACTGCGTACGTGGATGAGAAAGAAAGCACTGCACATCATCCACATGCTCAACCGCACCTGGCGAATCACGCTGCGGGACCGCTTTGTAACATTTCAGATCACATAAGGAAGCAGATCCAATCCGTGAAGATGTTCTAAACATGTTTACCTAATCCTTGTTCCTGCAACGGCCATGATTCGGGCCGGGGTCGGTCTGATCGGCATCTGTAAGACATTGGACGCAACCTCCACCACTACAGCGACAGTACTGTAGGTCGCGATGCCTTACAGATACAAGGTCACGTGACAAGAGCGAAATACATCTTCAAGCGCTGTAAATCAGATATTGTGCTCAGAACAGCCTAGCGTAATATTTTAGGCCGGGAGCTAGCATGCGTACGGAGAACCAATCCTGTGGTCGCCGAGGCCCATCCACTCCGCTGCTTCTTCTCTGGATTAATGATCACAGAGCTGACTTGTGGATTCTTATGATTATGGTCATGCCACTAATTTTTGCAAACACACAACGTCAAACCTGACAGTCAGCCGTGCTCAAGCCTGGGTCGTTGCTCAAGAATCGCCAAGAATAGCGCGTTCTTGAAGAAGGCGCATAAGCGGCATGGCATGTGGGATGGAGGAGTCGGTCCAATGGCTAGCACCGGTGTGATGCTCTCAGATCGACCCAAGCTCTAGTGTTGAAGGTGTGATCAATTGATGGATACGAGAATCGGTACTGCTAAAAGCGGAGATAAAGAGACTTCCTTGGCGGCAGACTCTAGCCACATTGTGATACAAAATGGAGTGTGTACATGAAAAACATTCTTACACTACCAAGCGTACCGTTCACACCGAAATTACTCAAAAAAGTTTCGTTGTGGCTCTAGCACATGCTCAACATACAGAGGAGAGTGCGGGACTCGCATGGGTCGATGTCTGATACAAAGCCGGGATCGTGCTAGACGTAGTTGGAAATGTGGTGATATAAGTATCGGGACAATTTGAGATAAGACCACAGTCCAAGTTGTACAACGTCGATCCGTGCGGATCTTCGCGGAGATTGGTGACCCCGAAGAATGGCGTCTGCGCGGGATCTGTCAAGATGTACCACCAGAAGTCGATACAGCGGGCTTGCAGTTCGCAGACCACTTTTGACCAATACATTGCAGCATTGTTGATGCCAGGCTTTGGTCCGCTCAGCTTTGTTGGGTCTTCCGTTGGCCAACCCGTTTCCGTGATCCAGACCGGCTTGCCTTGGGACAAAGGCAGCATACTCTCGTAAGCTTTCCAAAAAGAGTCCGCTGCTGTGGAGACATCCATCGCTTGATCCTTCGAGAAATAAGGAAATATGTTGAGCCCCACGAAGTCGAGAGCATCCAGAATCTGACTGTTCGTGTGGGTTGTGTAGGCATCCAACGTGTCCACGTGCTAGAAAAAGTGGTCAGTATGGCCCCTGTATAGTCACTTCGGACGAATCCACTCACTCCGACTGGGACATTTTGAAGCACTGAGCCTTGTAACAAGGTTCGAACCTGACGGATGTAGTCGAGGAGGATGGACAAATCCTGCCCGACGCCCCCACCGTTGCTGGCGCCAAGCACAGAAGAACGATACAGATCTTCACTGCCGACAGAGATCCCGACCACTAAGTCACCAAGACCTTGAGGTCCATACAAAGCCATGGCGGACTCCAAAGCTCTGAGCTCCTTTGCAAAGTCATCTCCGTCCACACTTGTCCAAAGGCCTAACAGAAGCTTGGTGTTCGTGGCCAGGGCTGCCGGGATAGCTTCGATTATGGTATCATTGCTCCCTTCTTGGATCATAGTATACAATCTAGCGCTCGAAAAACTCGCTGTTCCAGGTAGGGATGTAGACAGCGAGAACTGTTTGTGAAATGAAGAGATGTTGTTCCCCTGAGCTGCGTAGTTGAAGCCTTGATAGCTCGCTAAGGCCGTACTTATGCTAGCGGCGATTGTATAGAACCCCGTCATCCACATGGCCATATTGTCCCAACGCAATACGAGGTGCGACACTTGGGAAGATCCCGGACCTTCTACATATACTATTGTGCAGGTTTAGCTTACGTGAACATGCGAAAATCGCATTACCATTGAGCTGCCCTGCTACCAATCACGACCGAAAGATACTCGCACTGGATCGGGGACTGAAGACCACAATACTAATCACCTGTAGCACGTCATCCAAAGTTCGAACGATGACAGGAATGATCTGACCACAAAACCTACCTTCGAGCCAAATAATCGCTGATCTGGACCGGATCTGCTGCTCGAACGATTCCTACGACTCCGTCAACGTTTCAATGATTGATCTGTTGCATCTCCCACCAGAGGTGCGCTTGATGATCTGGCGTCTTCTGCTCCCGAGCGATACAAAGTTTGTACCGGCTCAAAGCAAACAGCTAAGAGACTTCCTCAGACCTGTTCCCATGACTGCACAAGAAGCTGGCGAGCAGAGAATATTTGCAACGGTCATCTCGCAACTCCTGATCTTATCGAAATCGACATTCGCAGAAGTGGCAGATACTTTCTATGGCGCGAACACGTTCTGCTTCGATATCCGTGACCCGGATGTCACAAAAGGCCAAGCAGGGAGTGCGAAATCATATATCAACCATATCCGACTTGTGGATCGACTACGCTATTGTCTACCTGTGATCAGTGTTGAAACTATCATCAGTGGATTCTGCAGACTCAAATCCATCTCTATACCGTCCCATCCCGAACCTTTTCCCGTTTCATCCTTTGACGTCAATCTAGAGTATCGAGCAATGAATCTCTCTGTTGTTCGAGATCTGCTGGAGCATCTTGAGATGAGCCATTACAGTATCTTCGTCCAACGTGAGTTGGTAGACATACGACGCCCGCTTGTCATCGTAGGCATAGGAGTATGCATCCTCACACATATCTCGTATCGCGAGATTTTGATTCGTACAGGTTTGCTCGCTGCCGTTAGCATGCTTACAGCAGGCCTCGTCCGAATCATATAGAGTACAGTTCGAGACACAGCTTTGGAGCGCATCGAGGTACGTTGGAGGGTAGTTTTTGCTAAGATCTTGATCGAAGCGATTTGCCATGGGACACTGCCAATCTGGAGGAACACTGCAGACCAACGGGGCACAATTAGGGCTCGCTTTCGATGTTGGTCCAATGGTAGAACAGGTCTTCGCGCCCATTGTCACCTTGAATCCATTGCTCACCCCGTCAATGTTGCTGATGTCCACATAGCATTGGCCTAGACCCGAGATACAGGTGGCTTCTACCAAACTTCGGACCCTAGGACCAGTGCTATTGGTCTGATTGTCGATCCAAAAGGTCCAAGTTGATTGGCCCTCCGCACCGTACTTGAGCACGTACTCACGGACTTCACCTTGCGAGCTGGGCTGATCAAAGGTGTTTTGCGTTGCGCAAGCAGTACCGTTAGTGACTGTAAAGTGTGGGAATACAGCCGTCGTCGCCGGACAGTTGTGTGAGAATGTAACTCGGTACCCGGACGCAGCTTGCGTAGCGTTGGTTGTGTATTTTGGAGTTGAAGAAAAAGCTAGAGCTAAGTGTGCAGCCGCGATGAACAGAGCTGAAATCGTTTTTACAGTCATGAGGCAAATGAAATCAACCTGAGTTGTCCGCTAGTCCTCGGTCGAGCTCTTGCAGACCACATAGGTATAAGTATTGACGCAGTTACTCTGCTTACCGTGGCGAGTCGGATGATTGGAGAAATCTCGTCATGTTTATACATCCGAACAAGCATTCCTAGTTGATGCATGACGGTGGTAGTTGTGATCGACAGCATCCCTGACTTTGCCACATGTCAATGACTTCTGCTCATCATTAGCTTATTAGAATCTTTGTCGTTCCTTGTGACAGGCAGACAGGCTATGGATGAAACTTTAATTCGAGCATAACCTTTGCTTATCAAATCTCAGTCACAAACCGAAAGCGGTATGCTTGTGTAAAGCTGCATCGACAGCATCCATTGGAAGAAGATGGACTTACTATCGTGGCGGTTCAAGCGTGTGAGTCCCGATGTATAAACTATACAACGACGATATCTGTATGCATATATCTAGTATGGCTTCTGTCAGTGATACTCATCGCTCGGTGACAATTCTCCAGTCTCAGGACAAAACTTTTGTGAGAAACTCAATCAGTCGTGATTCATTAAGGGAAGACAGTCTCTTAGTCAACGTGAATAGTTTGCTGACACTTTAGGTGCCGCGGTTGATCTGATCGTCACGACAAATACCTTTGTGATCAGGTCGCAGAGGCATTTTGAACCTTTGTGTTTTTCGTTCTTATGGTTGGAATGAGATAGTCGTTTCGAGTAGCATGGTGAAGAAATGATACATACTTAACCCTGTGAGCCAAGATTGAACATCCGTCTCCCCGTAAACGGTGGGAAGCGGCATTCCAGCTCGCAGGATGTGCGCCCAGCTACTCAATCGTCTCGTGTCATGAACAAATTCGTGTGCAGAATTAGACATGATGATAGCGAGCGTCCTCGCGAAAGGCTATCTACATTACGATATAATGGCGCGTGTGCTCGGAGGTAACAAAGCTCATGTTTATGGTGATATCTAGCTAAGGGGGCATGTCTTCACAACAGATGTCTATGACATATTCGGTACTCTCTGCTCAGCCACGATCTCATGATACAGAGGACAATCTATGTCTCAAAAAGGACCCGTGTCGCCGCTTGCATCTTTCAATCATCCATATGAGCGGCAGACTTCGACCCAGTGTATAAAGCCCACCTAAGGATCTCGAAATCGAACATCACAATTCCAATGCTAGCACACGACGAGGCTCTAGCTAGCCATTGCGGCTCGGAGTCTGACGAGGAGGAATTCGTCGCGAGAAGTGTAAGAATGTTTCGAGTAAAGCTAGTTAGAGCACCTAGCGCATTCGGACAAGAGTCGTCCGTTGTACGTCTTTGTCGAGATCTCGAAGATGAGCTGAAGCTCATTCAAACACCAATACACGACTTCCAAGAGATAGATGGATATCTCAAAGACGTGCACAAGATGATACAAGATCTTCTGCTAAGTCCGGCATTTAATAAGCTACCAGATTCTGTGTCTATCCAGAACAGTCAGGTATAAGTCTTTGGCTTTCTTCATTCGTGTGTCTATAGCTGGATGGATCTGACAAAGGATATCAGCTTATTCCAAACGCCCCACGAGTCTCGTTTCCCTCCCTGAACCACAAAACCACGTGTCAAGACCTGAGAATGCTTACCAAGCTCCAAGCCTAGCTATCTGTATTCAGAATACTGAGCAATTATAAGAGAAGGATATTCTCAGAAGTATCGCCATGGTCGGTACGCTATCTATGGGAATTTTTCCAGCCAATAGCCATTGGATCGCCATCTGAAAGTTTTTATGACTCTGGAGTCACAATTTCGTGTGAAGCAGCAGGCGTGCTTTGAACAGACAAAGAAGGTTCGAGGATTGTACACATACCTATGTCGTTCGGAATGAGTATTGGCCTTGTGCTAAGGGCTGACGTTTCACACTGGTCAGAAACAACTCGAGGTAAATGACATTGACATCGGATTGACACATCATCGCGATCGCCAAGAATTCTTCATTCAAAGACACGCAGTTGTTCTATAAGCATCTTTCTCTCTAGGCCCAAAAGGGTTTTGAAACTAGTCGATCCATCAAGTCGCCTCATTGTCCATCTAGTGCGTGTTGTGCATAAATCGGCATCTTTTGTGCGCCTGTGTGTCCCAATTAAACGTATTCCGCTATGTGACAGATATTTTGACTGACCGACACCTTCGTTTGCAATTCGGGTAGTTGTGACCATTGCATACGTCTCGATGAGAAGTGTGGTGAGCATTCCAAAGTCCGCACATCGCTTCTATGTCGTGTGTACGTGCATCGTCCGCGAGACTGCACGAACGGGTACGCTTTCTCTCTGATCGCTGTGGCAGAAGCATACTTAAGTTACCTTGCATATCCAATGAGTGAGCTCATCAGATGACCCCTAAAACACTGTCTAGTGCGAGGAATTGAGCAGGATAGTAAACAGTGACTCGGAGGTGCAATGTGAGTACGAATACCACTCAAATCCTGACTTCTGAGAGGTTGTAGAGAATTAGTGAAGTCGCGATGTCTTATGGATCAGATCGCGTTCTTTAAAAGACTTGAGAACATCTATAAATAGTGTCTTGCTTTTGAGGATCAAGTGCTGAAGTGATCACCCCTTTGCGGCAAATATGATGGTATAAGATGTTCCAACAGATATAACGTCACCAACACAGCATGATATCCCGCCTTCTCTCACAAGAGGACCGACCGAAGGACGGCATGCCTTGGCTGTAAGTAACAATATTCCTTGTGAAATCACGTGGGCTTCAATCTTTGGACCGGACCTTTCCGCCTTCTACAGTCTCGAGCACAACAGATCAATAGGATTAGATCTTGACCCACTACATGTGAACAAACGGACTGTTACATCTCTTGAGCGCAAGTAACGCAGATTTAGTCCTGCTTCGCCTGATTCGCAACGCGGTCAATCAGAGTGTACGCGTCTTTACAACTCTTTGGCCAACCAGAGCGATTTTGGAACTGCCATCGAGTTGATTCAGAACGTCTTATCAAGTCGATTAAAAAATTGTGCCTACACAAAACAATGAGGACCACGATCGATGCATAGACATGCACAAGACTGAAACTCGCATTGTACGACTAAGCTATGCTTGAAAACCTGTCAACAACCTCATCGAGCGATGGAATTGTCTATTCTACAGTATCCAAGCACCAGAATAGGGTTACAGGCTTGCGGCACTCCTATATTTCCAACGGTGTACTAGATCACTCCACTGTCCCGGCGTCTGTCATCGCGCGCATGGATCCCAGGATTGCAGACGATCTCTTCTCCAAATCGAGCACACGACTCTCTAGACGCCGAAATCGTTCCTCGAGATACCCTGACTCTCGCACACCGCTTGTGCTCTCCATCGGCTTCCATCCATTTTTTAGCGCATGTGTGGACGCTCGAATCTTCTGCCTTTTTTTGAGAAGATCTTTGGGATCTTGCAGCCGTACATTGGGACCTGAAGTTGGTGATGGTTTGTTCATGGTTGACCTGACAAGTATTCTCGCGCCACTTCGACGTAGAATGTTGGCTGATAAAGCACAGGCAAGCGATTTGACTAGTTGAGATTGTAGAACAGAAAGTCCGGGAACGGCACTGTCGCAGCAAGTATGCTGCTTAAATGCTAGACAAGGCTAAGCTCAGTCCTCATTCTTTCTGTATTCACTCGTATGGACGCAAATAACCGAAGCACGTCTCGTCGCAAGCAGAAGCCACGATGTCTGCGCTGGCTATTATTGGTGGCACGATAATTAGCGGTTTTCTCCGGAAGTCTACTGGAGCAACAGAACGCACGCATTCTGAATTTAATTACGGTACCGTTACGCGAATGTACTGTAATTTCTGCTTTCGTCTGATATGCATGATCATGCGCAAAAGTCAACCAATATCATGGGCTATCATTCGACAGAGAAGAGAGTCTAGCTCCCCGTTTTGATGCGTTATATATAGCAACCTAGGATGCAGATGATGGACGCGATCTTTACAAGTGTTTGCGTGTTTATGGTGTCGCTTTGCGAAAGAAGTTGACGCAAGGGCCACCATGCGATACGACTGCGCTGTCGCTTCGAAACCATATGGCTACGTTACATATCGTATTTGGCTTAGTTTAAGCGTCCGCAATAACGCCTCCTCTATGATATTTACATCAGTGAATGCCTGTGTTTGACTTATCGGGATCTACATGAGGTGACATACTGGGGTTCTTCTTCACTTAGTGAAGCTTTATGATCTATATACGTCATAGGTCATATCCCTGGTGGGTGGATGTCATAGTCGAACAAGCGACAACATTGGTTCGACATCACTCGTGATGCGAACATATCGTTCCCTTGTGATTCTCAAACCTCGATCCTTCTAGTGTTGAAGCTGATGCTCACCGTGCAAGATTTTACCTGTCAGTGTGACACATCGGGTGACAAGCGCTGATACAATTACAAGGTAGCAGGAAAAGGCATGTAAGTCATGGCAGATACGCTACGCTGCAGCGAGCTCTGCTGCGAATGCCCTACACCATGCTTTCATTCGAAATCTTGTGCCCGCAGTAGATCCTGCTGAATGTATCAGTCTGTGCAGGGTCATTGCCAATGCACACAAATCACCGCCGAAGTATGGAAATGTTTCGTGCTCGACCCTCATTATTGCTGGTGAGGAGGACAGACTATTTAGCTGATGATATTGAGCGTTGTGATCTGTATTCTGGCGTCAAATTTTATGCTTTCAGACGAAGTTAATGACGCCTGAAGATCCTTGTTCGATCTGCAATCACATGCACACTCTCGCACTCACGTAAGCTCTCTGCGAGTCTGCATCAAAGTGTCTGTGAATTCGATGACCAAACATAAGATCAGTTATAGAGCAGACTCAGATTACGGTACGTAAGGATCACCATCGCGATGCGTGGGGAAATGGAAAATTCCGATGGTATCTATAATCGAAGCGCTACTTGTGGTCCAAGTCACTGTCAGCCTTCGATCAGATTCCAGACATCTTAAACCGCGGAAGCCAAACATTTTCAACCCATTATCAAAAGACCTCATTCGCTCCTTCGCACTAGCGCAAGCGCAATATGGATAACCTGTCAGCAGAGCTCAAAGAAAAGCGAAAGAATGGAGGTACAAAAGCAGTGATAGATCATCTGGAAAGTTTCTTGAAGCTGAATGGCAACGTCGAGAAACCTAAACTCGAGGCCGCAGTCATGAGGTTCATCATATCTGAACAAGACGAGCTGGAGTACTGTGCTATGCAGATCGAGGAATGTCTAAGGAGAAACAAGATACCTGTGGATAATGTGAACAAAATCTTGGCGCAAGCTCGTCGTAGAGGAGCAGCTTTGGAAACCATCAAGCAAAGGTGGGGCTATGAAAACATTGTTCTTTATGGATGGCATGAAAAAGGCGTACATTTCCTCGAAGATCTAGCTAACATCGCTCGGAGAAAAACGTTGGAAGATGCCTTTAAACTGTTCAATCGCGTCATCCTCGAGTCCAGAGACTATGGTCATTGGGGGCGTGAAGGTCATTGTCCCGAACAGCCAATCGAGCAAGCTCACCTGACGAAAGTCCTTAAACATTTAATCGAGCCTGGGAAAAGAAAGAACGATAAAGCCAGGATGACGTCGAAGTCTCAGAGCGAGTCATCAATAGTCCCACTCGGGCAAGATGAGTTGGAGAGTAAGCGACATAGGGTGGATAGCAATGGCCTGATCATCGCAAGCAGCGCGCATAGTCAAGCCCGATCCAACAGAGACGACTCACCCCAGCACGCAAGCATGATGGGCTCGGAAGAGACGATGTCACAAACCAGAGACATAGATTGCACATTGCAAGACTTGGATTCCAATGTGGATCACCGCCTGGAGAGTGTGTTTGATACCCCGACAGAAGCTTCATCTGGATTCAGTCCGCACAGCTACTACACAAGAAGTGGCGTCGACTTGACGAACTTTGAGGGCGAGGCAGGCGGCCAAATCGACATAGAGCAGACGAAGACTGACAGGCCGAATTGGCAAGCTACAGATCAAAGGGACTCAACTCGAAGCGATAGCTCTCTCAGAGACCTCATTTGCGAAAAATTTGACATCTTGCACAGGGGGATGCTTGAGAACACAGTGAAAGTAAGAGCGATCGCCAATAAAGCCCGACAGGTATCGTGCATTGCTGAACTGAATATCTATAGACCACGGAAAGTCAGCAAGACTTCGCGGCGAAGATCATCGCCGCTTTCCGGGACCTAGCTTCCGAGAGTAGATCAACTGCAGAGGCGGCTCAAAGCACACATTCTGTGGACCAAAATACTCGACTCATGCACGCATTAGAAAAGAAGCTAGCGGAAAGATCATGTAAGTGCGAGAATATGCTCACTCCGCAGATGCAAGAGGGCGTCATCTCCGGCCTCTATGAGGGCTTGTCCAGCCAGCTGGTACAACTAAAAGAAGAACTTGAGTTTACAAGATCTAGCATAACTCAAAGACTCACGCATCAGGTACCTGATCTCGATAAAGATTTGGCTGGAGAAATCAGAGCACAAACACAAAAGGATCTCGACATTTTGTACAAAGCAACAAACAACCACTTGGAACAACTTTACAGAGAATCCCGAGATTGTATAGCACATGCTGGTATGACCATAGCTGATGGACTCAAAGCCATCTCTGCCGTGGGTTTGACTATCACGAATAATCTCTCGACCACCTTGAAGAAGCATATGGAAGAAACGGCTCACAGTCAGAGAAGAGAATACGAAAAAACAGCCATTCAGGTCAGTGGTTGAAGCTTACATCTTCCGAGCACCGCATACTGATGGACGAACACAGATGAAGCATGAATGTAGCGTGAAAAGCCGTGAAATTCATGAGCAGCAAACAGTCCTGATCGAATCTCAGACCAAAGCGATCGTGTCTACAATGTCGACCATACAAAACTCTGTTATCAGCATGCATGAAGAAATGCAGGCGCTTCGAAGAGATTTCGAGACTCACCGGGGCGTCTTCGCCAAGTCAAAGATTATAGATACCTCGAACCATACGCTGGATGACGGAGAAGACTTAGAAGATAAAGACAAGGGTCTCGAAGTTTCCAAACGATATCATCACGATGGAAGCACGGCAGAGTCACCTGAGATCATCCACGTTCAGTTCTCCGCCCCGGATCTAGCTTGCAATGCTCCTCTACAGCGTCGGAGCTCTGATTGCAACGGAAGCGTGGCATCGAGCCTGCCCCAAAATCCTGACCACGGTCATGATAAAGCACAAGTGGCGAGGTCGTGGGTGATTAGGCGGAAAGACATGATAGCTTCAAGCCACGAGAGAGCTCGAACGGGCGATATAAGCGAGCTCGGAATCATCCGACTGGAGTCATCGATCGATAGGTCCGAGCAAGTGTTGAAGGAAGGTCTGTCGAATGAAGAACCTCCCGTCCTGACATTAGATCTAGAGACAGCTTCGATCTTTGTTCCAATGTCAGGGTACCTCTGGACTGGAAACCAACCTGCATCCGACCAGATTTCAGTACAAGATACAGCTGATAGCTCAACATACATTGCAGTTGAGAGTGCTCCAGTTGACTTCAAACATGCTAATCAGAGTGTCGAGAGCATGAAAGCGGAAGGTGTCTCCGCATCGGCGGTAGTCACCAAACTTCGACAAAGTCAGCAAGCGGGCCACATCCGTATGCTGAATAACGTCGCAATATGTTCTGAACGGGAGCTACCGGAGCTTGTGAGTGCAAGTGAGGCGGTGCAGGCAGATGTCGTGGAAAGTTTACCTCCTCATGATGCCAGTGCAGCTCTCGAAACAGAAATTCTGGAATCACAGCCTATGCTTTCCTCAGGCAGGGATAACATGTTCCTGGGAAGTCCTTTGACCAGTTTCAGCCCCACGTCATCTTGGAAGAATGAAGCCATGACGGTGCTACTTGAAACCGGTGATGCCAACAGTGCAGACAAAACCAATGTGTTAAACATGAGTTCCCAACGGTCTCAAGAACCGATCCAGAGCAGCGAGGATGCGGACGACAAAGCCCGTCCCGAGAGCAGTGGAAAAAGTGGCATCATAGATACAGACAGTGAGGCTTCTATCCTCAGTAACGGTGCTACATCAGGTGTCTTATCGGAATCGACGGCTGGAACAGAGAAGCCTAGAGACGGGTTTACGTTCGGAGAGAAGCTTATGGCTGGTGCAGAGAGTTGCGCTTGGACAGAAGATCCAGATGTGATTCCTAGCGAATCAACGAGAGAAAAGACAAATGCGACACTGGAATTCTCTGAAGCGAATGATACAAACCCAAAGCAGCCTGTATACGAGATAGCAAAGCCAGGCCACGTTAGGAGCGGTGAGGTTCCGGCTTCTGAGCAACATCACATAGATCAGATGGCTTTTCAAGACAACGAACACGACCACCGCTCCGATTTTGCTGACACTGGCGCCACCGAAAGCTCTAGTGCAGTGGCTGATAAGATCAATAGATCTTGGCAGAGTAATCGACGAACCAGCCAAGCGACAGAAGATTCCAGATTTAATCCAGGGGAAACGCCCATCACGACACTACCTCAGCCGGAAGGTCTCGGTCAAGAGGTGAAAGGGAATGATGACCTGGAAAGCCCCTGTGTAGGACTCGTGAGAGGTGAACCCATGATCACATCTACAACCTGTCCTTTAGTCCTGAACGAAGACACGGAAGCAGTCAATATCAATCGCTCCTTGGGCTCTCCTATGACTGACCAGAATTTGAGTGAGAGCCTGGATCATGTTTCTAAACAGATTGGCCCTAAGCATAATCCTGCCGGTGCGTCAGTAGATCAGCCTCGACTATTGACACGTGGTTCGTCACAGCTGGGTATCTCGCTCTCAGCACCCTTCCCGAGTTCAGTTTGGATACCTCCAACGTCAGAGGACCATGAATCATGCGAGCAGAGCTTGACACAAGGAAGATATGCCGATGCATCTTCCTTAAAACGCTTTGATAGATCTAAATCGGATGCTTTCAGTCCTCTATTGGACAAATCAAGCTTGGATCAGCCGATATCGTCGCTACCTGGTGACAGTCGTGGCCGAAAAAGACCCAGAACGATGTCTGACGAGGGCTACAAGAACAAGCTCCCAAAAATCCAAGGTGGTATGGAGGCAGAACCGATGATCAGGTCTCCTGACGACGGTGGGGAGAGTGGAAGTGCTGCAGTGTTTTCCGGACCCTTCACGTTCTCTTCATGGAACGACATCCCTGCGTCTTTCCAGAACGAAACGTCGTTCGGTTTTGACGAGCAAGGATCGAATCCTGTAGGCAGCAGGAGAGACGTGGACAACCGACACCACTCGATGAAGCCCGTGGTTTTGCCCGGCGGCAGAACGCTGGACAAGGACAAGCCGACACAATCCACATCTGAGCCGAATCCTTTGACACAAGATGTTACGGTACCTCATGCACAAACTAGAGCTTTGAACACAAGTTCAACCTCGATGGCCCACGACACCGATCGAGAAATCACCAGGTGTGAGGGTCCAAGCTCAAGGCAGCCTGCATCTTCGACACTAGAAGAGGTCCGTGGTCTAAAGAGACCAAGAGATGTGTTTGACGATGGTAAGATGTACATGAGTAAACGGCCTAGATCCAAATCAGATTTCGAGGGAAACGGCGGTGAAAATGGTCCACTGCGAGATGTGCCAGATTTAGACATCGATCGGTGTGAGAGGAACACGAAGTCAGGTGGCGTCGAAGCGATGAATTCGTCTTCGCCTCCCAACTGGAATCCGGAAATCCTGAGAAGCCGTGGATCAGACCTAGAGGGGGTTGGAGGAGAACCAAGCAAGCTTGGTGAGATGACCTTAGTGTCTGCAAACGGCGGCTGGAAAGTCTTGGTTGAAAGGAACAAACTCGAAAGAGAGAGGACGAAGTTGCGCACTCAAAACGTAAGGAACACACTACAGCGTAGTAGAAGAGAGACAAAGACACGGATTACTAGCGTGTTTCCCAAAGACTTGAATGTCAACCCGTCAGATGGGCACTCAACGAGCCTCGAGGAGGGAGGGACTTCCGAAACCACACGCTGGTTCACAGCCGTTTATGGAGAACATGATGATTTACAATCCAGCAGCCAAGTAGAGAGCAAACAGCCATTGGATCACGACCTCGATGGAGCGCAAAGTAATGACCTGGCTAAAGCTGACGTTTCCAGAGCCGAACCAACACTCGAACACATCACCAACTCAGGCCAGAAGTCTGCGTCTCGTAGTCCTGCTGTCCCAGTACTAAGCTCCGACGGCTACGATGAGGATTTCCAGCAGGAAGTTGGTTCAGGCACTAGTGAGATTGTCGAGTATGTGGTCATTGACAACTTTAGTCAGACGGTGCCGGAGCTAGAACCATGATATAGCTCAGACATTGCCTTGCTACCAACCTTCTGTTCTTAGCAAGTGTCAGAGTGTGTACTGATACAACGCTTTAGGGTGCGCAAATTCTTTTGATCAAGTCGGCAAAGAAGGATCCAGATTGTTGTCTCCTGTAGAAGTCTCATGCTTACGACACGCCTACCTTCACGATTAGAGCACACCATGACACTGTGAACAAAGACCTGATTGCTATATACAGTCAATACGAGAAGGATTACCTGCACAGACAGTCTCGAATAATGGACAAGGATGAGCGATGTGCTACTAAGATACATAACAAACTAAGCTTTCTAAGTTCTGAATCATCCTGCCTTGAGTGGTCTCGAGCGCTCATCGCAGGGTTCGAATATAGTTCCTTCATGCTTCCATTGATTCGCATGCTTCAAGTGATTTGCATGCTTCACTTGATTTATCTTCTGTGAGACCTCTGAAAGCATTGCCTTCAGAAGTTCACACTGGCGCTGCCAGTATTGCTCGGGGTTGTTGTTGATCCTGACTCGCTCTAAATGTTCCTTTGCACTACATACATGGTTGTACAATTCGAGCGCCTCGGTCTGCGGGTCTATCGGCTTTTCATGTGGCGAAAAGCGCGTGCGCATTCTTTCTAGGCTTCTAGTTGCGTGGCTGATGTAGGAATTGAATTTCGAGTCTGTAAGGCTAGTGATTTCCACATCGTCCATGTTGTGCGCCAACCACTTGAGAACATCCAGAGATTCCCTGATCTTCGTGTCCGTTCTGAAAGCGATGAGGTCGTCTGTGTTCCGAATCATGGATCTTTTGGCAGCCATAATGTTGACAGCTTTCCCATTGAACTGGATAACCGTATACAAGTATGCGAGCATGACGTGTAGTATTACAAACGAATTTGTCTGAACCTTACTTGATAGGACAGCTTATGTTCTTTGTTGACAGCTAATTACCATGAAGATGTTCGGGGCCCGAGAAAGGTACAGCGGCTCGGCACCGACTCCAGTCACGGGCGTCGTGCTTTCATTACTATGCAGGGTTATCGAAGATTACAGCCTGTGGTGTCACATATGATTCATTGTGTGAAAATGTCAGGCCAAGAAGCCTGCTCTTGAACATAGTTGTCTCTACCGACTCAATAAGGAGTTTTTAGCCTCTTTTACGTTTGCGTCTTCCATCAAGCGCGACTGGCAGGTAATCACTTTGCGCTTCTCGTAGCTGCACGATCGTGAATGGAGATCCGTTGATCTGCTGTACCCAACATGGGTGAATGAGCTCGATCTTGAACGATTCCGTGCTTGTCGCGTGTAATATCTCGATTTCTGTCGCCACGGACACCTCAACTTCCAGATTCTTGACTCTGAAGCGCACATCCGGATATTTATCTCGAAAGGCTTCGAGCTCCTGTTCGGTCAAATGTGTTTTGATAGTTCCTACCTGTAGAGCTTTCTCCTGTTTCTCTCCCTTTCTCAACTTGTAACCAAGCTCAAAATAGAAGAGCGAAGCGATGAGTCGCCTTGCTACTGATTCGCACGCGGTCGAGAACAGCTTAGCTGAAGTTGAACCCGAATCCAGTATGGTCTGCACAGATTTGCCTAACGAGGACATCGATGACTGTGCATCTAGCGATATTTCGTCCATATCCAATTTCAGGTTCAATCGTACCAAATTCTCCGTCCTTCCGTGTCTCAGCATTTTCGTCACGTCGTGTTGTCTCCCTGCGTTCAATGTCTCCTCGAATACTTTGATGTACCTCCTGAAGACTGACATTCGGGTCAGAGGTGCGGAGAAAAGACGTCCGCACCCTACCGATACGACCAAGGGGTCGGTGTGGCGCGGCGACACAAGCAGATCAGCTTCGTTGATCGCAACGGCAGACGGATTGTTGTGATTCAGTCCGCCGTCTTGATAGAGTTTCCCGAATAATGCTACGGCCTTCCAGAATCTGTCACAGTATGGTTAACAAGATCAGATACAGATTCCCGACCCCAAAGAAGTTTGATAAACGTACCCCGGTGCGGCCGATGTTGCGCGAGCCCTATATGCGCTAATAAGTACGAGTGCTATGGAAATAATTCCTTACACAGACTCACACTTCCCATATCCTAAGCGATCGATAGGAGCTGCCCATCGGAAGCCATCTGTAAGCTCCGGTTCTGCGATGGCGCGACTTGTTATAATTGGTAAATATCGTCGCTTCGGAGGTCGATGCTTGATTGACAACGATAGCCACATTGGTTGTGTGTTGGACATCGGCCGCGATCATGTGCGAGGCATCGCCAAAGCTGTCGGTAAGAATTTTCTCGATTGGAGATGAAGCATATATGCTGTCGAAGCAGAAAAGCCTGGCGGCATTGATCAGTATATCGGACCAACCGCCGGTCAGAGAAGACAGAAGTCTTGCACAGCGATTTTTTGGGACAAAAAGCTGCTCCGTAAAGTCGAGAAATTTTACCCTGCAATCCTCTAGCGACCAGTTCTGGGTTCCAAGACCTAATGCGCAGATGCCACCTATCACAACGTTAGTGGAAAAAAAGTTCAAAGGGAAACAAGAGAATTTTCGATCTGATCACCTATGCTACTTCCAACCATAAGGTCGAAGAAAGAGGATATGTGGACGGTATCGCGTAGACCAATCTTATCAAGCAGATGTTCGAGGATTTGCAGTTGTACCAGACCTTTGATGCCACCACCGTCAAGTGCTAACACGCGCAATCTTGCTGTGGGGGGCATGAATGTTCGGATGCATGTGGATGTGATGGTCTGCTCGCAGACGGGACACTCGTCCACATCCACACGACATCCGCTCAACTCCTTGCCACGGCAAGATCTCAAGCACAGAGTGCACAAACCGTGTTTACATGGGAGTAGATGAGCCCAAGGCTCTTGTAAACAAGCTGCACAACTATTTCCATACTCCAATGTAGCAAGATACTGGCGATGTTGGCGGAGCTGTTGGATGTGGAGTTTCGCCGAATCAAAGACACTGAAGCATGTCTGATAGGCCCTTTTTGTGTTCTCTAGCCAGCAGTTCTTGATATCATCCACAAGATTGTCTAGAGAGTACCGCTCCATTCTTGCCGCAGCGACGATCTGCTTGTTCCTCTCGAGAAGGCCGCACACGATGCTTTTGACCAGGGATAGATATCTCAGTCTGAATTGATCCTCTGCGAACATGTTGGTTCGAGAGTGTTCACCAGGCACGGTCCAGTGCCGTGAGCGAAAAGAGTGCCGCATTAGATAGCTGCCAACAAGGGTGGCCCTCTGCGTCAGCATCTTTTCGAAATCCTGCCAACTACTTCGTGTGTTTTTGCCGTTGACGCTCAACAGAATACCGGGAAGTGAGCACTTCCCTAGTGGCCACGGATCCGTCAATAGGAGAACGGCGTCAGGCATAGATCCGGTCGCTTCCCAAGCTGACGCCATCTGACGAAAATCAGACAAGGTCCACAGCCTACCGAGATTCGACCTCAAACGCCTTGAACCTCTGTGACAATCACGAACGCACTCTAGTGGCACGTCTTGTATGACCGCGTGTCGTGACGATTTCTTATTCCCTGCAAAAAGATGGACTTGTTCAACCAGTATGTTGTCAAAGAATCCCGTCTCCAACTGTGCAGACGTAAAGACACCAGCTTCCGGTCGAGCGGCGCATTGGCGCAGGAAGTCTTCCACCCCGCGCGGTGTTTCTTCGATTATGATCCTCGCTGATGGCTTCAAAAGTTGGTCAGCTCCAGGAGGGGGACAACAAGCCAGCCACTCGAGGTACATCGTAGTTGCCGAATGCAGGTCCGCTGCCATGAAGACCACTGCATCACTGAACAAGTGAGCGCACTGGACCAGACGCTTTTGAGTTAGGGTACGCATCTCCGGTAGGGAGAGCGTTTCACCAAGCTCTACCGTCCACTTATCCCCTTCCCAGGATGCTGCGTTGAACTCCAACGGGTATGCTTCCTCGGTATCTGAGGACTTCACAAACATTGGGGGTAGACAGCTCGGACCACTCCTCACCAGGGTGGTTATTGACCTCCTCTCCTCTCTTCTAGCCAAGGACTCTTCGGCCATTGCGCCTTGGACTTGTGGATAGATTGGAAGCACTGAAGCGTTTGTGTCGCTATATGAACCATCTGTAATACTACGTAAACCACGAGTGTATCTCATGCTGCACCAGAGCAGCCTCCGGATGTGTCGTTGGGTGGCCGTAACAGCTCCTACAGCAAGAAGATACAGCTGAACGGCATGAACTAGAGTCAAATCTCACCTCTCCGATGATATCTGTTTGTGCAATCATATCACCTCAGTATCATCATATACGATGATCAACTTTGACCACATTAGTAGATGGCTCTATCTCTTTTCGCTGCTATCGCAAAGCCTCGTTTCGCTATATACAGCGGTCTGCATATATGTATCTCTCAGTCATGATCGCTCCGTGATATAGAGATGAGGTCCACTACTGATGACCCCAGAAATACAAAACGACCACACTATGGGTGTAGCCTCCGCATAGGAACAGAAGTCTAGATGGCTCCTGAAGCATCAGCTAACACCAGGAATGACAGTACGGTGAACGTCGAGTGAATAGTCAAGTAATCTCCAGGAAATGTCTGGTGATATCTCTAGAACTCCCTCGGACATCTGTAAAGAGCATAGCGATGCTCCTGCTTTAGGGACACCAGCACACTTTGAGGCTCATAGCCTATGTGCATCCCTTGTGCCTCGACAGAGCGCTTCCTTTCGATTGATGCACTGACTTGTGATGTTTATTGTGCAAATCGAAGAACTACGTAACATCACTCCAATAGTCAAGGTGATTGGCACGACTTCTGTGATCTCTCACCGTTGACCCATTGACTTCACTCTCTACCTGATAAATCCTGTCTGTGTTCACAGAGAGCGTGCCTCAAGCTATTTTTGGAAGGCACCTGTGCACA
>SWBJ01000563.1:0-22664 GCA_024195555.1 Aureobasidium sp. EXF-12298
TCACCCACCGTAGTACTAATCTGCCGTTCAACTGCTTATGTATGGCAGAGCGGACGGGATGCCCAGTTTTCAGCTGACTGTGGCCGTATGTGCTTGGAATGGCAGTTTTTGCAACTATTATCATATGGCTATTTACTCCAGTAGGCAGACTCGAGATACGGTTTGGTCGCCTTGGAACGCTTCCGCACATTTTTGACTGCGATTTTCAAATTCGGTCCAGTTGGTGATCGTACAGACCGCTAGTTCATCAGCTCGAATGTTGGCCACGGCTCTGCGAGGCAAGACAGAAATGTTTCGGATTTGGTTTCCGAAATCAAGACACCGATAATTTGCCGCTCCACAGTCCGCGCTCGTCATCGGTCCTCGGCCCTGGTTCTGCTAAAGGCTAATAAGTTTATCGCGTCACGATTGAGCGGGCAAGAAGGCGAGTTGCCGTCTAACTGACATACGCTCTACTCTATGATTTCGATGCTATCGCTATCAATCCTCACTGAGCTATCACACAACAGCTCTTCAACATGGTCACCACATCGTTACTTGATCTGCCGGACGAACTGATCCACAACATCTTTCTCCACCTGAACGCCTCGTCGGCCACCAACTTTGGACGGAGCTCGACACGTCTATACAAAATCTCGAACACCCCTTCACTATGGCGACGCTGGTGTCGCGACGGCTGGAAGTACTGGGAAGAGCAACAGGGCAGGCCCCTCCCGGATTACAATGTTCACTCGCAGACAGAGTGGAAGCGCGCATACGCCGATAAGGTCACACAAGACAAAGAGGTCCTGGCTATCTTCAACAACCTCCTGGGTGCTCAGCAGAACCGAATGGCGCGCATGCACGAGATTGTCGAACACTACTCATATGATGCTAAAGACGTGCTGCTGACCCAGCTCCAAACTCCTGACGATGCTGAGGATGTTCTTGCCCGCCGGTACTGGAGTGGCGTTGTTCTTGAGCTGTTGCATCGCTTCAAGGCCGTAAAGATATGGGACAACATGCAATGGCAGGACTACCCACCACTCGAAGAAGCTTTGGGCGCTTTCGATCTGTTCATCCAAGGCAGTAGCAGTGAATTTGAGGTCGCTACACTGAAGAAAGAGTTGGATAACATTGCACATGCTATCGAGTCCTCGGACCCGGAATGGCGTGACAAGAGCCACACAGAGAAAGCAGTCGCTATCTCCAAGTACCTGAGAGAGCACAATCTTGTGGGCTGTTCACCGGAAACCTTCAGCTTGATGCGATACCGTTTCATTACCCACGTCCTGACACACCCCACCGACAAGTCTTCTATTCCTATGCAATCGGTCGTCGTCTTCTGCTGCGTCGCCATACGACTTGGCCTCAAAGCCTGGCCCTGCAACTTCCCAGGCAAGATTCATGCCGTACTCGAACCGCCGTACGGTCCATCAATCAAAGATACACGCGCAACTCACAAGATCCCCGAGGGCGTTGTCTGGATGAATCCTTCCGATCATGACGAGATCATCTCCGAACAAGCAATGCGAGACATGCTCGATCAAATGCCACATTACAACACACCAGAAAGCCAATATTCATGCTTGACACGAGCCCACACCCGAGCTTTGGTGCTGAGAACTGGTGTTAACATTATCGGATCCATGCAGTTTCACAGACCATCACCGGGCTGGGAAACTCCCAACATCGCTTTCTGTGCACTCTGGAGTCTTATCTCAATGAGTCAGGTCGACGCCAGAAAGAATCGCGAGCTATTCGAACGCCATCAACATTGGCTTAGCCAGATCGTAAACTGGTTTGAGGGCTATGTCCAGGATGGACTCTGGCTCGATGATGCTGTGCTCTTCGAGCGTTACGTTCTGCCTTTGATAGATGGAGTGGAAGCGCGGGCTAGACTAGCACAGATCTTGGAACAGATCCGGATCGCAGACTCCAACGCGAACCCCATCACCCCGCGCGACGGACGTACACAATTGGTTAAGTACAAGGTAGGACAAATCTTCAGACATGTCCGCTATGGCTACGTGGGTGCAATCATTGGATGGGACCCTAGCTGCCAAGCTGGCGAATTCTGGATCCAGAGCATGCGAGTAGAGGACCTCCCTCGAGGTCGCGAACAGAGCTTCTACCACATAATGTAAGATTAAACACTGCATTGCACAAAACCAACACTGACACAATCACAGATGCGAAGACGAATCACTTCGTTACGTAGCAGAGGAGAATATCATGGTGCTTGAGGAAGAGCCATCTGCACAATTACTGAAGCTCGCTGGACGCTACTTCAAACGTTGGGACCAAGAAAACAAAACTTTCGTCAGCAACATCAAGGACGAGTACCCTGACGATTGAGCCAGTCTCGTGTACAGAAAAAAAGGATCGGCCAATAATATTCACGGACTATGAAATAATGATAATAATAATGATACGAGATTCCATCAAACTCTGGTGGACACAATCACTAGAGGAATAGTGCAGGGCCATCGGAGAGAAGCCAATTGTCTCGAAGTCCCTGTTCCTGGAAGGAGCTTTCCGGAGTGTATGACACCTTCTTCCAACATGCAGCTTCTGGATCTCGCACTTTCTGTTCATCTCTCGTCTGTTCTCTCTCCAGCTTTGCTTCTCTCAGAACTCAAGTGGTCTGACTTTGCATTGTGTCATCTTTCATTGCAAATTTCGATTACAGCTCACTCATTCTGGCTGCGGTGTGAACCTTGTGGCCAAAATGTTTCTCGGGAAGACTTTTTACGAACATTCTCCAAACACCCCTGTCGCTCTGGAATGCACTCAGCAGCAAACTCATTGTGTCCATGCTCCCTTGTCCTGCAAGCAATCTCGCCCGCTCTTGCAAAAGCGCACTGTCAAGGAACCTCGTGGATCAGGATGGAAGCTTCGTCACGTCGCCGTATCTCCTTGACTTTACTCAGAATTTTCTTGAACTTGGTTGAATGCCCGGCTGTGGCTTTGATGTCTTTCTTCGACACCTGATGATAATGCTGGTCGTCTGGGCTGATGATTCGGAAAGCTTTCAAGGGGGATGACCTTGCTATATTGCTTCTTACGGATCCATTTGCGGAGTCATCAGTCGCCATCCTGTCTTCGCCTCATTGCTTTGCATAGCCGACTTGCCCTCGACAAAGTAAGATCATCTTTTGCGAAAACTGCGGTTTCCAAGTCGAGCATCTGACTGACTGCTATGTAGGATGGTCAAACGAGAGCCGACGTCTCCACACAAGTCGCCTTCAACAATCCCCAGCAAACGACCGCGTATGGACAGACTCAGCGGTCACTCTCCGACAGTGACAAGTCCTGTGCCCGATGAAGACTCTGAGGGTCTCCAGGATATGTGGGATGAGCCTCTTACGGTCACGAAGGACACCTGGGCTGTGACAAGATGTCTCGAGATCCATGGCAACAAGAGAACCAGATGGTCACCTGGGCATTTCGTAGCAGTCGCAATGTGGTCAGGTGGTTTTGAGGCCGGCGTTCAGGCCGCCAAAGCACTTCGCATATTTGAAATCTGGAGTCCTCATGCTGACAATAAGGATGACGAACTACCACCTCTATGCGACTCCGCAAAAGCAGGCTACATACTGGACAAAATCTGGCCAATTTGCCAAGTCCAACAGGGAAGACTCCTGAGTCGAGCCAATCGAGACAAATCTGGAACCCCTTTCCCTGACTTCGAGACAGCTCACCATCATCTCTTGCGTGAGTGTATCGGGCCAGATCTCACACGGTTTCCTGCAGTGGTGCGACCAAAGTTGAACTTCGGCTATCATACTCCTCTCCCATGGAAAAGTCTGATCACCGAAGAACAATTTTGGAACACGTTGGTGCCTGTGTTGCGCAAACACTTTGATTCTAGAGTGGACGTTGCTTCGATTTCACACAGTATCCAACCTTATGCTCTAGAGCCGCCACTTATGATTACATATAGAGGTAGTATTGACTCTGGAGAGAACACGAAAGCCAAGTCAGGTGGCCGCTATGGACTATCTTGTGGCAACAACAGGGAGATCAACCTGGTCCAGATCGACGACAATGAAGACGATGAAGAAGATTTCGAACAGGAATACAAAGATGCACCCCAATTCAAGGCAGATCCTGGAACTTCGAAAGAAGACACCCTGGAGCCTGTTCGTAAGGGGCTTGATGTCTCACGTCAAGACAGCTCTGACACGAAGCACTTCGTAATAACACCTAGCGCTCATCGCTATCGACGTATCCTTCCTAAACCTACAACCGCAACCGAGACCGGCAAACCGTCGCCTACATATGGACCTGCCAATGATGCAGTAGTGCAGGCAAGAACCACAACTTTGTCCACTCGCGATGAACCCCAGTCCGCGCGATACCAAGCCGTGAATGCTGCCAGGACTACATCTTCTAGCTCGGCCGTGTTTCTCCCACTTGGCGCTGGTGGTACCCATCGACCGACCTTTGTTAAATCACCTATTCGCGTTCCTGTCAATGGCGTGACAATGAAAGCCGAAACTCCAAATTTTCCTACTCATGAGGAGCCTCAATCCGTGCACCATCAAGTCGTCAACCAGCTCTACGAGCAGACATGTGGCGTATCCTTGCATGGAATCACACGCTTTCTTGAGAGCCGCAACCCTCGACCAGCACTACCCAACATCTGGAAGCAAATCTGTGAATACAGGACATTGAACAACATGTTACATTTAGGCTCGAAGGACCAATTGCCACATCCTCGCAGATTCTCCAATGCTTCTCTAAAGCCCAATAGTGTATTGAACCCATGCACTAGAATTGTTCAAGACAGCATGGATAAAGCACTTCGCCAGAATGCCCAGGATGACCTGACCAAGTTCAAGAAATTCTTCCCATTGATTGTCCTCATTGATTGACTGGTCGTCACATGAGGCTGCTTGGGAATCGAAGAGTCCAGAAATCGATGTCTTGGTCAAGGATTCCCGCAGAACCTGGACTAGCACTAATACGCAATGCATATCTTTGCTCTTCACCGAAGATTGTCACAACAGCGATTCTCATATGGCTATCTCGTCTTTGTTTTTCCTTTGGCACGACTTTGAAGCTATTTTTCTTTGTAAACACAGACTCTCAACTGATTTATCGATCGCACGAACGCTTTTGGCCATGTTGTTTCCGCTGATGCAGGTCGTTTCTTCGTTCTTCAGATGATCATCGTTGCTAGTCATGGAACCATTCAATCAACGTTTGTATCTCTCATACTGCCTCTTGCAATAACACTATTGCCAACAATGATTTCGATGACTGTCTCAAGTTCCAAATATCGGCAGAAGTTGCCTTAATGTCTTCACCAACATGAACTAAGTCATTTTACGACTCGATCAAATATCAGGATATGCTTCAGTATGCTCTCAGGTCTGCAAAGCGTCTGACGAGTCGAGTGTGTTGGTAGCAGGAGTATATGTGATGCGAATTGTCTTGGCGTGGTTAGTGATCAACGTCTCCGCATGCTCAGTATCTTGGGGTCTCGATATTTGGGCCGCTCATATCTTTTTCTGTCTTCTGCATTCTACATGATTCCCATCATATGTACCATTGAGGTTGATTCAGATGTAGGTGACCCAAAAGCTTTGTTTTCTTCCAGCCTGATCACATCACAGCTCATCAACGAGTTTCTGGTGCAACCTATGCTGCCGAGCCCGATGCTCCAGAGGATCTAGGTGTGATAACCACAAAAGACTGGTATTTCTATCACAATGAAGCCCAAATCAATCCCGAGGAAGCACGAAAACAAGAACAAGTCGCCATACCTCGAGGTGGAGGTCCCATGACCTCACCCTCACACCCGCCTTGGACGACTGAATTCAAAACACCTTTCAAAAACCAAACTCCAGAGGATATCGCACAGGCTTCGAAAGATGCAGAAGATATGCTTCCGAACATGAACAAGAAGTATTGCGTGATTATGGATGGGTAAACGTTGGAGGATAATACCGTGTTATTGGTAAAGACATCAAGAGGACCCGAGAGCAATCTACCAAGAGATAACTCGAGTTCCATTGTGAAGTGTACATGTTTGTTAGAGGAAGCCAATGGTATTATGCAAGCGGTATGTGTTGGGCAGGGTTCCCTGGAAGAGTTGGAATGAGAAGTCGAATGATAGATGATATTTCCTTGGCGGCCTTTGTTTGGTCAGTGTCTGCAATTCTGGGAAGGGACAGTCGTGGAGTGCGAGAGGTCTGGTTTCGCTTTGCAGATTGTGGAAGCCGTGCCTTCCGTCCAGTTCTTTGTTCTTGATTGCGAATTCGACCGAACAATGGAACAGACCTCCTCCAAATTCTCTCATCTCTGTCGCGAACTTCTTTCAACATCTGTCGTCTTATTTTTATCAGTGTCGGCATCGAAACCTCGATGCCCCCTACTTTGGTACCGAAGCGAAACCTCGGTAACGATGGTCTTGCACGCATATAACAACCACGACTTGTTTCCTGTCCATCCTTCGACTTCCATCTTTCGACCATTGATCTTCGACCATTAACCTCCTACGCCGATAGCTGGCTGACATCATATACTGACAATCACAACTCGTGTACCATTGCTTCTGTCAAGGAGAATTTGCCGGCTCTTCGGATACTATACTGTAACCAGCTTTCGGATGAAGCACAAGACTATCGGAGATTGAGCGAGCCTCGATGAATTTCTCAAACAACAATACTGGCCTGGAGCTTCCCCGGAAAGCATTGTCTCTAATAAAGAAGAAGACATTAGTGGTCCGTCGCCCATTGTTCCTTTGATGTGATAAATTGTTCCTCTTTCATATCCTCTTTCATCTCTTCAATCCCATTCATCTTCTTTGTCATGAAACCAGATCCTAATACAAAAGGATGTATCTTGGCTCCCACACGGCATCTCGGATTTCCATCACTTCTCACACAGTCGTCCTAATGTCTCACCTTACTCCAATCGATGGTGCTGCTGGTCAGCCCTCAACTAATGAACCATCAATTCTGACAAACATGACATCCGGTATTGAGCTAGAATGTCTCGCCTATACACCTCACCACGTCGACCCGAAAAAGCACGTTGCGGATGCTCTGTGTAGACCTGTCCTTTCAAGATGCTCCAAGTGCAGCGAGCCTCACTCTTGGAAACTACCCTTCGTCGACCTTCTCGATCGAGAGAATCTCGCTCAAGGATCTTCTTATGCAGGATGGCAGATTACTTACGACATGAGCGTTCGTCCCGACAAAGAC
Organism: Aureobasidium sp. EXF-12298; assembly: GCA_024195555.1. Classification (NCBI taxonomy): domain Eukaryota; kingdom Fungi; phylum Ascomycota; class Dothideomycetes; order Dothideales; family Saccotheciaceae; genus Aureobasidium; species Aureobasidium sp. EXF-12298. The sequence goes on from SWBJ01000563.1 coordinate 7,197, forward strand.
GAGCTCAGCCAGGTGCCCGAAGGTTCCAGCTTCTTCTCAATGGAAATCGTGTCGAGAGTCATAAATTTCACTAGACCTACACCTTGCCCACTTGGTCAGAGATATCCGTGCACTGGTGAGTCTTTTGAATGGGATGCTCAGACCGAGATCTTCTCTGTTATACAGAGAGTTCGGGAGGCATTTTCGGGTCCTGGGTATTGTCTTGCGAACAACAAGAACACTGGGCTCCACATCCATTATGGAAATGGCAAGGAAAATCCCCCTATCCCTACATCTCTTGGAATGTTTGGTATCTTCGCCGTTCTGGAACGTCTTTTCGATACCATGTTGACTTGCTCCAGAATACCGCTGTCTCCTTTCAAGGGCCATCCTGACTGTGGTATCCACAGATCGTCCGCTGCATACAAGTACGACCAGGGTATGGCGGAGAACCGCTGGATCGGTTCCCTATCTTCGGTGTTCCTTCAAATTCTGCGCTCCGCATTTGATGCCGCGGCTTCGGGTCGGCTGGGCCAACCTCATGAGCAGCGCACCATAATGAACGGTACCCTGATTCAAGCCAATGCCCCCAAAATGCTTGATGACATCTCATGGTACGACGATAACATCCAGGCATTTGTGCATACCCATCCTAATATCCATGGTGACGAGGTTCGGCATTCTCGTTACATGGCTATCAATCTGACGAATCTATACACAGAAGACTATGGACCTCCCAGCCCCAAAGAAAACAAAGACAAAGACAAGAAATACCTGAAAAAGAAAAAAGAAGATGACAGTGAAACGGGCACTGTAGAAGTCAGACTCAATGCTGGCACGATGGATCCTTCGGAAGTCTGGGCATCGTACGACTTTATGGGCAAGATCATGCTGTGGCTCTCGACACCAGGTATTGATCACAATACCGTTATCCTCGGCATGTGGGCTGATGCTAACTCCACCCTCCTTGATCTTGTCAAGCTGGTTGGTGCCTCACAGACAACTTTTGACTATTACACTGACCGCCTTAGTTCCGACTGGGCTGTACGCCGCCACTCACGTTTGACTTCCGATATTGACCCCCATGACCCTTTCAAAGCATTCAAGCTCGCCATCGAAAAGAATCGCCTCAAAGACTCTCGCCGCGAAGCCGTCGATGCCAAAATCCAGCAAAAGCTCGAAGGTGGATATTACGGCCAGATCCCCGATGCTGTGTTCAAAACTCTTGCCCCTAAGATCCAGAATCACCCTGACAGTCATGTTTTGAATATGGACGCTTGTGATTATGAGCGATGGCTTGACAAGGCTATAGCTGATCACAAAGCTGCAAAGGCTAAGTATTGACTCGAACAGCGAAAGTTCTGTCAAGTGTCACTGCAGGTTCTGTTTGCGATGCACTACCTTGCGGTATTGGTGACCGGGCAAACAGAACTTTCGCTTGTTACTGTTCTACTGAGGCTTTTCTTGTCTCAGGTGTTGATTCGTGTTATGATGATGACATGGGCATATCTTTCACCTGTCTGAGGTGCTTATGTGGTAAGTTTCTAGTTGCGTAGGTGAGTTTGATATTTCCTATGCTTTTCTTTCTCCATCAATACATCTTTTCAATTATTTGACTGCTTTGTTTTTTCTCTTTGCTCCTACCGACTCATCCTTTTTTACGTGTGCACACTGTGATAATGTACAATCAATCCGAATTGAGTGCGGCATAAGTAGCTTGCGATGACATCTATCACTCATCATCTCCATACAACAAAAGGAGATTTGTCCTCCATAAAGTGTTTGACCCTTTGTGCCCTCAAAAACTTCTCTAGCCCTTTGTTAACATTTTCCGTCTCATGTGGTTCCTTTCAACTCTTTGGACCTGAGATCAGTCCTCGCAGCTTAATTATCTGCATCTCATACCATTGCAATAGATATACAGCATCCTAGTCCAAGGGGAGCATAAAGCTGAATCATAGAGCAGTATTTTATCCTGACGATAAATTTGAGCGAATGTTTCTTCTTTATGCTAAGCATGTTACCATTCGTAATAACAACGATTTCTTGCTCCGTCTTTGTCAGTTTGTCATTCTGGGTTTCTCTCCTTGCTCTCATATGATCCGGAAACCTGTAAATGAGATCAAGCAACCCATATGTACCACCAAACTAGGAATATTGTTAGACATAACTTACGCCCGCAAATCTGAGCATGAAGAATTTGAATACTTCCATGTTTCGCTTGTGCTACAAACCAGACACCAGAATCAAAGGCAAGTTAAGTGTATCTTCCATACAGCGAGGAGGATTGAGATGGTAGCATTATGAACATTTGTGCATTGATCTTATACCACAGCTTACGACGATAAAGAAGAGTTGTGTAGATAGCTCATGGACCGTCGAGAATTGACTGCGAGTGTAGTTTTATATGCATGGCTTGTTTAGAGAACTGCTGTGGTAAATATGTTTCCATACAGAGATTCGCGTGGTGTGATGCAGTGTCGGAAATGATGAATAGAATTGTTATAGCAGCATTGAAGCTATGGTATAAACCTGAGGAAGTGTACAACACTTCCAATCGAAGCAAGAGATAGAAGAAGAAACGAACCCAAACCCAAAGAACTACTAGTATTACAACCCTCTTGCCTCCTCTTATTCCAGTCCTCGCTCACAAGAGGACCAATCAATCAACACTCCCCTCCCTCGTCCTTCTCGAGACCTTGCTCAACCTCGACGTCCTCCCCTCTTCCCCCTCCTCCCGCCCTTCCTCATCCCAACTCTCACCTCCCAGACTACTCCTCCTATCCTTCTCCCTCTCCAGCATCCCCCTCAAATCCTCGAGTTGAGAATCCCGTTCTTCAAGCCTTTGTCTCGCACCCTTACGATCTAACAATCTACCTTCCCGTTCCGCTTTCAACCTCCTCTCTAGCTCTTTGAGACGATGTATCCATCGCTGTTCTGAAGGTTGCAATGGCGGCGATGCAAGAACAATACTAGGACCCTTTGCATTCGACGCTGCAGGCTGTTGTTGTAGCGTCTCAATCGCAGAACTAGAATGATGTCTGAGCAGAGAATTTGCCATACTAGCTCTAGGAGTCAATTGATTACTCGCATCTTTCTTTTCGGTTTCCTTGGCTTTGTTTTCTCCAGCACTGGATTTGTGGAAGCGGATTTCGGCGCGGAGGATCTTAACCTCTTGCTTTAGTTTCGTCACTTCTTCGATGCTGGTTTTGGAGGATCGGTTCATGTTTTGTTGGGAGCGTAGAGTGGCGGATTCTTGGGCTTGGGTTTCGATGGTTGTTTGGGCCTCTTTGACTGCGCGTTCCAGCAAGTCCATTTTCTTGACGCGGACTTCGAGGTTTTGCTCTAGGACTTGGTAGTCTTTGTAGAGGTTCTTTTCCACGCTGCGGATTTGCATTTTGCAGGATGACATGAGGGTTTCAAGAGCCTTGATTGCTGAGAGGATGTTACGAGTGAAGGGCTGTAGATTGCGAGATATCGCGTCGATGGATGCAGGTTCGCCGTTGATACTGCTATGATGAGAAGACCACTCGTTGCCGCAGAGGGTGGAAAGTTTTGTCCAGAGCGTGAACAGTAATTGGTTGCGATCGACGAGCTGGTCGCGGTATTGTTGCTCGAGCTGCATCATCTTGCGACGATCTTGACTACGAGCTGTTTCCAGATCCAGAGCACGAGACTCGTGTTGAGCCATCATGCGTGCGTTGGTGGAGCTGCCGCGTTGTGACTGCTCGAACTGATGGAGATCTTTCCGGCGTTGAGAACGTTCCTTCTCCAGCATCTCTGATAGTCGTTTGCTTTCTAGGCCACTGCTTTCGAGAAGTTGATCCTTGTTGCGTAGAAGGTGGTTCTTTTCAGCCAGGTGTGATCTGACTTCCTTGAGATCGTGCATTGTGTTTTCCAGTTCGTCCTGCATCCTCTGGATCTCCTGAAGCCAGCTGGATCGCCTGTCACCAAGCACTCGTCTAAGACTGGTCTCAAGCTCTTCCAGTCTGGTCTTGTACTTCGTGGTCTCGGTTTCCGCTTGACGCAGAGTCTGCTTGACGGTCCTGACTTCATCCCTTGACTTTGCGCTTTCGTCGTTGAGATCGTCGATCATCTGTTGCACCTCTTGTTTGGACTGGTTGTCAACGATTTCACGCTGGCGACGTTCCTCCACGAGACTCTCCTCGAGCTCCTGCATCTTCTCCTTCTCATCTTGAATCATCTGCTGAGCAGCATTGAGGTTGTTCTCCAGATCGCCAATCTTGATCTTGTCGGCTCCTTGCTCCTCACGAAGGAAGGAGATCTCGTTGTGCAACGATTCTGCCTGAACATCAAGCCGGCTGTTCTTCAGTGCAGTCTCGCGCAAATTCTTCTCCATCTCATCAAGGTCTGTGTTTGCATCTTCAAGCTCCTGCTCGAGCATCTCGATACGCTTCATAGCTGCTGTCCTATCATCTTCCAGCTGGACAAGACTGTCATTGAGACTGTGCAGCTCACGCTGTAGAGCCTTGAAGTCATCTTCGCGATCCTTCAGGTCCGAAGCAATGCGCTCACGTCCTTGTTCTGTCTTATCAAGGCTATCCTCCAGGTCTTCAATGGCACTAACAGCTTCGATCCTAAGTTTCTCATGTTCGGCCTTGATGTGTTCGAGCTCCAGTTCGGAAGCTTCCAACTGTTGAATCGCTTCGTTACGCTGATTTTGAACTGTCCTCAAATCTTCGACAGCAGCATCCAGCTCATTCTCGGATATTTGAACGGCTTCTTCAAGCTCGGCGATAAGCTCAGTCTGCTCGTTGAATTGTCGTTGCATGTCTTGGATGTCGAGTCTGAGTGCGGCGTTTTGATCGCGAAGGATGCCTTCTCGTTGTTCGTAGCCGTCTCTTTCAGCGTCGCTCATAGTTGCTTGTGTCTGACCGCTGGTCCGAGATGTGGATCGCTGATATTGGTTTTGTCGAGATACCGAACGGTCAAAGATGCTGTCACCTGTCATCGAACGACTGCCGTCTACCCTGCGATGCAGCAGTTTCAGATCCTCTATCTCTTGCTGTAGACGTTCTCTCTCGCGGTTGCGAGATGTGAGCATGGAAGTTTGAGCACCAAGGTCCCGGCGCAATTCGGCGTTCTCGTGCTGGAGTTGGTCGACAAGAGTAGAACTAGAGGTTGAGATTGCACCACTCCGACTGTCGAGGTATTCTGATTCTGTAGACTGCGACCGGAGCTTGCTCATCCTGTTGGTGTTGAGTCCTCTGCTCGCTTCCGAAGCCTTCTCACTTCTCAGCATGATGACCTCTTCACGAAGTTTGCGGATGTCTTCTTCGGCCTGTTCTCTGCGGGCAGTTTCCGTTGTAAGCAAATCCTTCCACATCTCCTAGACATATGTATCAGTACTTTTGTCTCACTCGGACGTCTGAGACAAAACTTACAGATTCTTCTTCGACATAATCATGCTCTGAACTCCGTCTCTCGTTCATTGCAGTCATGTATTCCTTCATCTTGCGCTTCTCGACCTCCTTGGCCATGTTCTCGGCAGACAGATGGGCAATCTGTATCGTCTTTCGGTCGAGTTCTTCGCTGAGTTGCAGGATCTCATACTCGAGCTCTTCATGACCATTGCCCGCGGCTTCTTGGGCAGCTTTGTGGGCCTCCGCCAGATCTAGCTCTGACTGCTTGAGTCGCTTCTCGAGATCACGTATCTTGCGACGCAGAGACTGGTTCTCCTTGCGTTCGTTGGCGAGATCGGTCTGGAATTGGACATTCTTATTAATCATGTCCTTCACACCTTCTTCCGAACGATTCTGCAGGGCTTGGTCGAGAAAGTGAATCTTGAGTTTGAGGTCGAAGTTCTCCTTGGTGAGCTTGTCTATCTTGCTGTTCTGCTCTTTCAAGGTCAAGTTATTGCCCGGACGGTTGAAGTTCAGGGCATTACCCGAAGAGGCTGGACGCTTGTCAGGAGAGATAGCGCGGTTCTGCTGTCGGTACTCCTTTGCGATAGTATCGGGGACTTGGATGTTCTGCACATGTCTAGTGATGACAGTGTCTGTAGGAGCGTGGAACTCAAACATGTCCGGCGGACGGGGAGTGACTGGGTCTGAGGCGATTGATATCCTGTCCTCCTCTTCCAAGCTACCTAGAGCGCGTTCTGCACGAATGCTTGCCAGGACCGAATTGCCGCGGTTCAATGGAGGAGGATTGGGTTCGCTGTCTCTGGACATTGCTGATACGACACTTCCAAGACTGGGCAAGCGCGAGAGCGGACGGCCGTGACTGAATGACGTGTCTTCCGGAATGGCACCGCCTGTCTGTAAAGCGTAGTCACCAGCTGAGTACTCCGTGTCGGCGTTGGAGATGGCCGACAGATGACTGGGGTTCCGCTGAGAGGCGTAGCTCGGTCTCTTTTGTAGACGCGACGAGGCGGAGTGGAGACTTCCAATGTCGAGCAAGCTTCTATCTGAAATCGGCAAGGGGACATCTTCTGGCTTTGTCGAGGCTGAGGTGGTGGATAGGAAGGAATGCTCGGGTTCTTGCGCCAATCCCTCCTGTGGGGCATCTTTAGACGATGGGGCGGTGTCTCTGGATGAAAAGGCCAAGATGCGGTGTTCTGAAGAAGGTTGTACGACACTCCAAGGAGAGGATCTCTGATCGGCGTCCTTAGAGGCATTGGAGCGCAAGGTGAGTCTAGTAAAGGCAGTCGACAAGTCGTGATCGTTTTCGGACGAGCGTCGCACAGGTTCGGCGCGCATTGAGGAGCGTTCGGCGCCGGCAGCGGCAGGGGACGATGGTTGTATGGCAGGAGTCGATGCGACAGACGCGACTTCCTCCTCTTCCTCCTCCTCTTCTTCTTCTTCATCATCTTCATGCTCAGCATCATGTTGGGCAATGTCGTCTTCATCAATGTCGTCTTCTGTCTGCTCTTGAATCGGCGGGACGTCGCTGCCTTGTTGATGTTTGATGTTAAGGTAGGTGTCGTCGGCGCCAGTTCTCTCGTGCGGGACGCGAGCGGACAACAGGTCGGGCATGAAGCTAGACTCGACATCCATGAGTTTCCTCCTCATTTCGCGCTCATCGTAGACGTCGCTATGGGCATTGGTGGCATGGAGGAGGCTCGGATCGGTGGACATGGGTAACGGCGGGAGGTCCGAGTCGTCCAGATCGTACAAGTCGTCGTGCTGAGGGGAGAGTGCATCGTGGTCGTCTTCGTAGTCGTCGTCCGAGTAGTCGAAGTCTTCAGCAGCACGGTCTGAGTCATGGTCGTTGGCGGCATGGTGTGTGGGGAGCTGACGGGTGGACTGTTTACTTGTTTGTTGATGGAGTGGTTGGTGGCTGGACAGGTCGGACTGGTCTGAATCGTCTGCATGGCCGCCGGCGCGTGTGGCCAGGGGAGCGGGCGAACTCATCTCCTAGTCAATCCGGTTGGCGAAAGAGAGGAAGGCGTCGCTGCCGGATCGCAGATAACTCAGGCTGGCCCATGGATGAAGCATCAACTTGGGTGAAACGTCTGGAAAGCAACAAGGAAAAGGCTGGGGCTAGCTTGAATCCTTGCCGATGCAAGCTTGCTGCTTCGCTCTTGTATCTTTTCCACCACGGTTGTTTTATAGGTTGATAATAGAGTTCTTAGATAGACTCAGGAATGCTAGTTCAAGGAATTGGTTCTAATTATGCGATACAGCAGGTACGAGTAACTGGTTGATAGAAATCTCTTGTTTACACCTGCCTGTTCTGCCGCGCTTGCACTTGCCGAATGCGGATCCAAACCTACTGCTCCACCAACTCTCCACTCTCGATCTGCAGGGTTCAACTTTCCTTCGACAACCACTTCTGCCGACAAATGCTACTCACATACAATCACATATTACAATCACATACACATCGTGGATGCGACACAATGCGGCAAATAACGTATTTGATTCAACTAGACCGGCAGCTACAGAGATGCCACCAATTCTCTTTCCTTACTCATGCTGCAGCAGCTCGCGCAAAGTGGTCAGACTCTTTTCGACCATCACACGATCCGCTGTGCACTGCGACACCAATTTCTGCTGTGTCTCCTGCAGCCCCTGTGCCGCCTTCTTGGCTTCCTCGAGCTGGTCGCGAACCTCTTTGTTCTCTTGCTCCATCGCCTGCAGCTCGCCTCTGCGCTCGCGCAATGCCCTTTCCAGACATTGAATGTGACGTGCTGCTTCGCGTCCATCCCACTCGTGTCTAGCTTCGCTGTCTTGGATTTGCTGACACAGTTCTTCCATGGTCGACTCAACTTCACCCTTGTCCTTCTCGAGCTGGGCCTTTTCATCCTTGACGACCTTGACCTCGTCCGACACGGTGCGAAGGCTTTGCTGCAGGCGCTTGATCTCCTCCTTTGCTTCACTCATATCGTGGTCGTAGCTGATTTCGAGGTCTTGGTGCTTCTCCTCCAGTCTTTCAAGCAGCCAGTCCTTTTCCTCGATGAGCTCGTCCATGTCAGCCTCGAATCCACGATGGTAATCATGGTGAGCTGCGTTGTCTTGCTCGTGCTCCTCCTTGGCCTTTACGAGCTCCTGGTCGTATGAAAGCATGAGTCTGGCCACATGCTGCTCATGCTGACGTTGAAGCCCTTCGTTGCCACTGATCAGCTCTTGCTTCTTCTGCTCCAATTCTTTGACTTCGTCTTCGGCTTTTGCAAGCTGGTTGCGAGTCTTGAGGTGAGCAGCATGATCGTTTTGTTCCTTGGTCGATGCTTCTCCCAGTTTGTCTTGGAGCCAGCGACATTTATCATGTAGCTCGTCTGTCTCAGCATTGTGGACTGTCGTGATGTGCTCGAGCGTCTTTTCGAATGAGGCCCTGGAGCCCTTGGCTTTCTCGATCTCGTCGGACAGAGCCTTTGCGGCCTCAGCACAGAGTTTGGCATTTTTCGCGGCGTCCTGACGGCGACGCTCCCGGCTCAATTCCAAAGCAGCATGAAGGTCACTGGACTCTTGACAGTGCTTTCCGAATTCCTGCTCGGTTTTGCGTTGCATGCTGTTCCACTTCTCGGTGTGTTTTTGATCGCGTTCGCGCATTTCCGACTCGAGGCCCAAGACGCGGATGTTCATGACTTTCTGTTGGTGTCGGGCGTCATCTGCGCGTTTGCGCTCTTTGGTGCACTCGACCTGGTGTCGACGCTTGAGCTCATCCCGTTCCTCGCGGTGTGCCTTGTATTGTTTGCAGATGGCACTTATACATTCCTGTCGACAAGCTTCGAGTTGCTTCTGCATCTCTGCGAGGCGAATGCCTTCTTCGGTGCAGTCGTCACCAACAAACTGCAGGTATCGCCTGTTGTGTTCCTCAAAACTAAGCTCCTCGGCTTCGGCATCGGCCTCTTCATCGTCAGTATCCTCGTTGCCGGCGTTGTCATCGGCAGCTGCGCGCTGTTCATCGACTGCATCACCAGCATCGCTGAGGAGACACTTGCTCTCACGCATGACGATACTTTCGCCATCGCTAACGACAGACCAGACATCATCTGCATCATCGTCGGCCGAATCTGTCTCTGTCTCAGTCATACTCCCCATCTCCACGGTTTCCTCATTGTCGACTGGAGTAGCTGTGTAGCATTCTCTGAGATCAGGTATACTGGTGTTCTGCACACCCTTTTGGCAGGACTCAATAACAGCCGTATAGCCCTCTCTGTATTCGGGAGGACAAGTCCAGTCAGACCAAGTTGATAGACACTCGAGTGTGCGAGCCTTGGGGTCAGAGATGTATTTCTCGAAGCCTTCGGCAGTAAGATTGCACAGCTGGCATGCCTGGAAGCAGCCGCGCCAGTGTTGGCCTTGGAAGGGGGTAGCCATGATTGCTTTTGAGTAAGGGAGAGTAAGGTAAGGTAAGATCGGATAAGAGAGGTGAGAGAGGTAAGTTGTGTTGTGTCTTTGTGTGGTGTGCTATATTCTTTCTTGACTTTGGAAGAAAACGTAAAGGAAGAGGAAGAGGAAGAGAGAAAGATTTGTCCGTCCTAAGTATCGTAAGTTTCGAGTCATCGGGCCACACAGTCATTCGTGTTCTTTTGCAGACTATTTTTGCAAAACGCACTCAATCCTGCTCGATCTGCGAGTTAGGATTTATGAACAGCTATTGCCATGCACTGCTATTCTTGGCAGCCACGAGGTATGCCACGTGGTTTACGACGCACTTTTTGTTTATATGCCCTTCTCTTCGATCAAGTTATGATGTATGCCTTATAGACTTCAGCCCTTATGTTTTGGAACGAAGGCTACAATTTGCTTCATCTAGACACACTCTCTATAGTCTTACATCAAGTATATGAAAAATTCAAAATTTATCCCAAGCAACATTTTGTTCTATCTTTCCTTTCCATCATGCTTCCACACGACATGACCTGCATTCTCATGATTTGAATCGACAGTCTTGGAATGATCATTATTTTCTAGATCTTATCCCTAGACGCATCTTAGGCGACAAGTACTCAGGAACCCTAGATTTATCATAGCAGACGTCAAAGTGACGTTATGCATTGTTATGTCACAGATACAACGTTTAGATACTCACGAGTATATCAGTGAGAACACCTGAGTTGTGTACCAAGAAGTTTCACAAATTGCGTATCAAGGAAAGAGTAAGGTCAAAAGCGATTCAAAGATGGTAGTCACATCTCACCAAGTTTCTGGCTCACAACCGCATCATAAGCGTGTAACGGTTCGATAAAAGCTCTATAAAGTCTTGTAAAGACAGAATATCTCCTCAATAAAGACATGGAGAAACAGAATAACATAGAGATACTGGAAAACCATGTTTGAGAAGTAATTCTGTGAATAATAGAATTTTTGCTGCTGAGGCTAAGATACTGTGATGAAGCCAGTAGTGGTCATGGAGAAACAGATCATCATGTTGGAGAAGGAACAAAAAGAATGTATGGAAGGGCAAAAACAAGGGAAAGATTGTCAGGTCGTTGTCTTTTGGACTTTCCTGTCCTGAGTTCATCTTCTCTGCGCTTAATTTGTGACCAGGACAGGAGATAGGGAACATAGGGAATAGATACTGCTCTGTGAGAAGGAAGAATAGGTGGCGGAAAGAAGAGCTTGACAGCTGGGTGGTGTTGAGTCAGGACCAGTCAGCTCAGAAGGTCGAAAAGGTGAGTCCTGGAAAGTTTGGGAATGAGAGGCAGCTTCAAGCTGATTCATCAGCCGTCTCGTCCTGGTGATGTCGTCCTTTGTCCCGCACAGACTCTGCAAACTTCTTGATTTTCTTGATCTCCTCCTCGAAGTTTTGCACACGCGTCGTGTCTATGATCGATTGAGCAGTAGCTGTAGTTCTCTCGAGTGGATCGCGTGGAGGTTCAGATGTCGGGAGCTCATTGGGCGCTTCGTCAGCAGGAAAAGGTGGATTGTCCTCGGATCCTGAGGCATCCATGCCGTTCGCCGTTCTGTGTTCCAGGACCTTCTTCCAGTTGTTGTAGAAGTTTGATCTGTCGGTTGCAAGGAATCGTGCGATCACATTCGAAGGGATACTGCGAGATCGTTGGTACAGGTTGTTGATGGTTTTGTTGTCAACAGCTTGGGATCTTAGCATTCCGCGAGTGACTCTGAGAGTGTTCCTGGAGGTACTGAAGATTTGTTCGGTGTGAGGCTTTGTGCGAGAAGGAGATTTGTGAACTGCTTCCTGATCTGTTGCATATCCTTCTGCTGATTCTCCTGCTGAACCTTCTGCTGGATCATCTGCTGGGCTGCCTCGAGAATTCGTGTCAGGATAGGTTGCGTGTCCATCTGCCTCTTCTTCTTCGGGTTTGATGCCTTTCTGATAGTCTTTGTTCTTGTTGAATTTGGCCTTGTCCTCATTGTCATTTGCCCATCGAAGGTTTCGGAATTCAGGCCAGTGGCTCCATTGAGTCTGCCATCTTCTTTTGATGGCACCCGAGGAGCGAGCCAGAGTACTGTCGAAGTATACTCTTGAGATGAAGCGATTTCCAATACCACCAGGATCCGTAACATCTCTAGACAAGCGAGGAAACGCCTTGATATCATCTCCGATGCACTGGCGTAATAGATACGCGTGAGCATCCTGGAACTTCTCGAACGGCTGATCGGTCGAAGCTTGATAATGGTTCGCCCAGGAGATTATCAGCTCTCTGCCATCTAATTCCGAAGGCCAAATCCTACGAAGAATGGCTTCGGGATCCAGACAGGTCTTGATAGAACTCTTCGAGAACGCTGGCTCGAAGCTGCCAGATGGGTTCCAGATTCCGAATATCTTGAGAGCTCGAGCAGCCTGAACACCTGCATCAGGACCACCCGCCCACAGAGCAAGATCTACAAAGTGTGCAGCTGACCATCTGGGCTTTCCGCTAGCATATATTGAGATAGAACCAGTGACCGCCCATTGCTGTCGAGTGATATCGCCTCGTCTGGTAGCGTGTGAGCGGTTGTTGAGGCCGTCAGAGAATTTGGAATCGCCAGACAGAAGATTCTGGAGGCACAGGAGCACAGACCCCTGATCAGGCTCGTGGACGATTGTTTGAACCAGTGAGACCCACATTGCTTTGTGGTCGTCGCTGAGAACATCGGAGGCCATGAAGCGCTTGAGGGTCTTCAGGTCACAGATACCCTCGGTGAGACCTGAAGAATAGGCCGGCCAGTCGGTGAGCAATGTACCTGACGCTCTGACTTTGACAAGTGCAGAAGTCGATTCTATCAAAGCATCTTCCTGGCCCAAGACAGATGGTCTCTCGATCAAAACCAGAGCTTGGGAGGTGCAGGCTTCCGGCGAGTGTTCGGTACCATGGCCCGGCCGATCGTGGGGGATAGCGTTCTGGTCCAGATGATCAAGGTGTACAGCAGAGCGTGAAATAGTCTGGATCTCGGGATCGTTATCGGGTGGAGAGTCATGGTGAGCATCTGCCTCGTTCGCAGGGGACGAGTCAACGCCATCGGGATCCAGGAGCGTGGAACCGTCAAGACACCTACGCTTGCCTGGCGGCTTCTCTGGCGATGACTGAGGTGATGCGTACGAGCGTTTACCGTTCATCCTGGATCGACAAGATCAGTATCCGTCGAGCAGACTCAAATCCAGTCGGTAATCAACTCACTTGGTCGTGAACGGGATTCAAACTGGGTCTGAGGATGGAGAAGTCTGATGAGAGCGAGCATATCTTATGAACCCAATTCACCATGATGAATCGTCTTTGTGGTTTTGTCCAAGCAAACAAGTTCGTCATCAAAGTCATCAATGATTTCTTGGGGATTCTTTGGATCCACACTCCGTGAGTAAGCGTCGTGGCGCTACCACTAAGGGGGGGCAAGCATTCTGGCTCAGGAGGACTCAGGACCTCTGATGGAACCAGCAGAATGTCCAAAGAACGGGATTCAGAAGAAGCCGGTACGTTGAAGAAGATCGACTGATGGTCTTATTGACTCATGCTCCAAGTCAGTCTGTAGGTACACGTGTGCTGCTCTCACAGCGCTCCAAATGCCAGCCAATGCGAGATGCGAGTCATTGTGAGCGGATCATGGGCCATGGATGCTTATAGCAGGTGGTGGAGGATTCAAGCACACACGGGTCCATGTATTTGATTTCATTCGCGATGGCATTGATTTTTGAATATTTTCCGATTATTGATGCGATGACTCTGAGAAGGAAAGTATTATGAGCAAGCGATGCCGACAACAAGCTGACGGTGATCGTCGGGCTGTAGACGGCAGAAAACATGGTCAGCCCTACACCTTCCTTGTCTGGGGCTCACCGCCTTCCCCAAGCTTCATCAGAGTCCAGCTATCTGCCTTCCTAGCGATTTTCCGACTTGAACGAAAGTCATGTCCATACATTATAGACCGGAGTTGCTGTCGAGAGGTCCAGGCAGATGTATAGATGCGCAATGATCACGACTCGCGCTCGACCAGCAAAGCAACCTTGAAGCCTGCCAGCACGTGTAGCATTGGGTTATACGCCAAACGCAGACAATTGCCATCAGGGCGCAAAGCTCTAAGCCACAGCTTGTACGATGTCCTGAGCGCTTCTTTAATCAGCTTCGGTGATACCTCACGCCTTGTCCCCGAACCTCCAAATCGAGCAAATAGTCACAAAGGATTGACGTTGTATCAGGCATTCCTCCCCACATCTCTTGGTGTGTGGCTTGGTAGGAGCTCGGAACTGTCAGTCATTCGCTGCTGCATAGTATCTCTTGGTATTCGTGGCTCAGCACAATCTCGGAGCCATCAGTTGTTCGCTACAATGCTGAAGTGTTGGAATGATAGCTATGTAAGAGGATGGATCTTAGCACTTGGAACACCATGGTGGGCGAAGCACAACAGCATCCTCCGGGTTGATGAACTTCAATGCTACGATATAAATACTTGGACATGACACTCAGCTCCAGGTTCGTCAATTGCATTTGTGAAAGATATCCTGCTCCATCATGAGTACAGCATCTTCTCTCTACGCATACAACCCCAGCCATGTCGCTCCCATTATCTTCTCAGTCATCTTCACCGCCTCGCTCATCCTACACACATACCAGAACTTGTACGCTACCATCCTCACATCAACGCTGCTTCCTCTTTCTATCTGACAACCAACCACAGCAAATACAATTCCTGGCGCATAACCTTCTTCCTAGTCTGGGGAAACCTCTTCTTCACCACCGGATGGATCCTCCGCAGTATCTCTTCCTTCAACCCCCACTCCTCAACTCTATACACAGCCCAGTATAGATTCATCATCACCACTGCTCCCATCTACGCAGCAGCTGAGTATAACATCTTAGGTCGACTTTTGAGATACTTGCCCATGCAGATACCTTTACATCCCGATCGTGTGGTTTACGTTTTTATCGTCCTAGGTGTGGTTGTGGAGGCTTTACTGGGTACAGGAGCAAGTTTAGTTTCAACGGCTCGAGTGGACCATCATGGCAAGTATAAGACTGGAAGAATACTCCTGGCTGTCGCGTTTCTGTTACAGGCATTTGTCGAGATTGCCATTTTCTGCTTCGTGGTTGTTATTCATTGGAGATGCATCAAGAGTGGCACATTTCCGAGAAATGCTCAGCGTCTCTGCATCTTGCTCTATGGAACATCGATATTGGTCTTTTTGCTGTGTCTCTGCCGCATTATCGAAGCTTTCGGACTCTACAGATTCTACGATACTGGAACTTGTCGTAGTCTCTGTGCGACTCTGGCTTTTCAGGAGTGTTATCTTTATGTTTTCGAGGCTGCTCCCATGGTTCTTTACACTTTTTGGCTCAACTTGGTGCATCCTGGCACTTTGCTACCCAGGAAACAAAACATGTATCTAGACATGTATGGCAAGACTGATCGTATGGGTCCTGGTTGGATCGACAGGAGATCTAGATGGGAGAGCCTCGTCGACCCCTTCGATGTCAAAGGACGCTTGAAAGGCACTCCAGCTCATGAAAAGTTCTGGCTTCAACCACAAAGATGGCCTCGAGTCGAAGATCCGCGACAGAGTTCATGGCATAGGGTCTGATATTCATTCTCTGTCATTCGTCTTGCATTCTATTGCTCTTGATCCCTCCCCCCCCCCCCCCCC
>SWBJ01000564.1:0-22512 GCA_024195555.1 Aureobasidium sp. EXF-12298
TATCCACCGTCTTGCCCGTTACTACAAGACCGTCGGTGTCCTTCCCCCCACCTGGAAGTACGAGTCCTCGACCGCCTCCACCATGGTCGCATAAGCGGCCTATGACTGAGAATGTCGAATGGAGGAACAAGCATCGATACCATGGCGTTCTGGGCATGTGTATTTGGAAGGTCGCCAGGGTTTTCGCTAGCTCGTTGCAAAGGGATGAAAAAGTAAATGAACGACAAAGGAGCCACTTTTGGGCCCTCACCAAAAATCATGCGTCCGATTGCCATTTGTATCTGTTCCCTCTCTGGTAAACGCGCTCGATGTGATAGTCTTATTTCATATCGACCACTGTAATGAACCTTATGAACTCCTTCGCTATGCAATTCCCAGTAAAGTTCCCTGTTTCCGTGCCCAAGTAATCATTACTCTCCTTCAATCTCAATGCTGCGCTTCATGAGAAATTCGGCCATCCATCTCAAAGGCTTCTCGGGTTGGTAGAAGACCAAGTACTTCATGCCCTCCATGAAATAGGTAGCGACGGTGTTGAGGTAGATTCTGTCCGGTGCACCGTGCTGGTTGGCCTTCTCAGGTGGAAGCGAGACTGCTGGAGGGATTGAAGATGGTCTGGTTGGAGCAGGCGAAGGAGTAGGTGCCTTGACAGGAAGAGAAGCAGCGGGTGGTGCAGTTGGCGCAGAGGCAGTAGCAGGCAATGGCGATGCTGAAGGAGCTTGTGCGACAGGTGGAGGAGCGGCCTGAGTGGTTTGCGCAGCGGCCGAGGCGCCGTTGGTGATGCCTTCCATGCCTGCTGGGATGGACTCCTCGACCTTTGGGGCTTCGGCGGTAAAGGGCTGGTTGATGGGATGTGCTGCATCGTCTTGGGTGGCTCCTACAACTTGGTCTGGTGCAGAGGGGATGCTGTGAACAGAAGGCTATCGATCTTTAGCGGCGCATTCGAACATGTCTGTCGAAGAGTCTCACCTCTGCCACTTCCTCCTTCATCTCGATGTCATTAGTCGACGGCGCGACCATATCATTGGACGATTCAGCCATCTTGGTGTCTTGTCCTTGAAATGATGGTGCCTGCGGAAGTCGCGACTGATGGTCTGCGCATTCGATTAGAGTAGCTTCATAGAAGTTGTGCACGGTCCTCATGGCCGTGCACCGACTCGCCGATGGTATAGAACCTCATCGCCAGACTGTCTGGCGTCTTCTCTCTTGCATTCGTGTTCAACTCTTCCATCTTCCGGTTCAGTCATGCGTCGATACTCTTGCTCGCACTGGCGCGTTCTCTGCCAGCAGAATCTTGGTTACGGACCAGAAGGTTCAAGGTAGGTGACCTGGGCTCGATGTCAGTAAGTTGAAATGCCGTACACCTCTGAATCAGGCCATGTCAATTTCTGGTACCCAGAGCCACTTCACTCATGGAGAACCTCGGCCGTGAAAGACACCCAGCTACGCTTTTCATGTTGTGTGCAAAACGAACGTGCCAAAGAAAGGCAGAGTTCTATTGACATAGGAGAGCTTGCTAGAAAGCGTTTATGTATGACCGCTTGAGACGCCCTCACTGGACACGAGACGGTGTCAGAATTATTGCTCCATTATACAGAGCATATATAAGCAACTTGTTTTTGGGAAGAGGTCGCCTATTCCACCTGCATGAACCCAACTTCGTGGAAAGCAGGCTGAGTTGTCTTCTAAGCAGCAACAAAAGCAGCAGAAAATCTCACTCCAAAGACTCCTGACACCAAACAGACTGCTCGATCACTTGCTGTCTCCCGCCCAATCAGGACTATCGTTGGTCGCGACGACATCACTCCGTGCAAGACCGTGAGAATCCGAACCATTCGTCTTGTGTTTCACTCGCCCCTTCAAGGGAAAACACGAACAACACAACCAAAAGTTCAGACACCTCTCACTTCTGCACTTCCTTTGCTACTTATTCGCTTTCCACCCCTCTGTCCCTCCATCTTTCTTTCCCGAACGTCAACCCACCTTCAAGTCACAACAACCCAAACACCTTCAAGGTCTTTTCTACTTCTACCTTCTTCAGACTACCTTCAACACCATGCCTCCCAAGGGATCTGTAAGTTATCTTCTATGCTTGTCTCTACATCTTTCCTTGCCTCATCCTTCTCAACACCCTCCTTGCATCACACAATATCTTCCCTCTTGTGTCAAAGCTGCTTGCCTGCCTGGTGCGCGCTTTTGATCAACACAAGATCTCGCGGGTCTCGTATGAGCTTGACCTCTCTCATCGCCTTTTTATGCTATCTCACCACTGCTCCAGCCAACACAGCTCGCATCTTGGGTAGACGCGAGCTTGAGACTCAGGCCGACAAGATCTCTCAGGATCTGGACGAGTTTGACACTCTCTCTACATCTCAGTTTTCTCTGCCTGTCTCACATCTATGCGAGCTTGTGTCCATCTCTGTGGATCTCCACGAGCTCCATCTTCTACCTGCCACACTCCATTATCCTTTCCATTCCTTCTTTGCACCTTGGCCACATCCACATCCAATTTACTCATGCGTACACAGAAGAAGGCTGCCGTGGCTCCTCCTGCCACACCCAAGGCCGACTCTGGCGACGAGGCCGCCGCCGCTACTCCCGGCACTGGAGTCAAGAAGACTCCTAGAAAGCCCAGAGCTCCTCCCAAGCCTTTCAACAAGTTCTCAACTGCTCTCAGTAGTGCCGCTCTCATTGATGCCACCTACGAGAACGAGACCATTCTCAGCAAGGTATGTGCATTCAGAGATCATCATCGTGGACAACCGAGACTAACCTTTAACAGGAGCTGCCTAAACAGGGTGGCCACGGTCACCTGGTCAAGTTCGTTGCTCCTCAGCCATTCGAGCTAGTCGGCTCGTACATGCTTGAGAATGGTCTTCAGGCCTTTATCCTCAAGCCTAGCGCTCCATTTCCTTTCATGAAGCTGCCTGCCCACCTGCGCGCCAGAATTCTGAAGCTCAACTTGACCCCTACCACCAACAAGGGTAGAATTGAGTTCCAGACCGAGGCCAAGAGTGGCAACGTCAAGGCCAAGGATTACCTCAAGGAATTCAAGCACAGAGCTGCCGTCGCTATCTTGAACAAGGAGGTCAGCATAACACATTCGCAATCCTTGTTGATGACACGAACTGATCATGATCATCTAGCTTGCTGTTGAGGCCCGTTCTATCCTTTACGGCACCAAGCTTCGCTTCGACAACACCACTACTCTTCTCAACTTCCTCAGCATGGTTGGAGACGATGCTCGCAAGGCCATGTCTACCATCACCATCACCAGTTACATCAAGGCTACTGCCATGCCTTGCATGAACATGTTGGCCGACTGCCGCAACCTCCAGAAGATCACCATCATTGGTGGTGTCGGCGTCAACTGCACTCCTCAGAAGGCCGCAAAGAACTTCTTCACTGAGAGCGGCCGCCTGCTTCAGGCCATCGTCAACGCCGCTGATGGTGACAAGGATGCTGCCCTCGACGTCGTCAACTTCGGCAAGAAGTGCTTCACCATCAAGGAAGAGGATGACATTGTTGAATGGGACAACGAGCACATTGAGGACTTCGTTGAACAGATCACCGATAAGCTGAAGTAAGCGCGACCGTCCCTTTGATTCCAGATCACATCACACCCAAACCCACATCTTCACCTCCTTGTTGCTGTTTTTTGTTTCGTTTCGCCCTCGCTATCCCACTTTTGCGTTTCAGAATCCGCAAAACTACAGATGGAGCCTGGGCGTAAATCGGATCAGAGCACATAACAGCATACACAAGGAGGTCATTTCAAGAGCAAAGGCTCTTTCTTTTTTTTTCTTTCTTCTTTCACATCACCACCACTAGATACAACCTGCAAGTTATCGGCTTTGCAGTCTTCCCCAGATACCCCCAAGAATCAAATTGTCCCCATTGTTCTTCTGTTCTCCATATGTGATGACAACATGCTGAGTTTTCTTCTTGTTGTTTTTAGCAAGGTTGTTGATCAGCCAAAGTGGTCTTGTGTTTGCGGTCAAGGTCGCATCTTCGGTCATAGATGCCACGATGTGATGTCTTTACGTGCAGAGGTGGAGAAATTGCTTCCTATCCACAAACGTGTTGCTGCACTGCGTGAGATAGCTTGAGTATTGATACCGTCGTCTAGTATATGATATATGTAGCAATGATCACTTTTCTCGTGCTGATCGAGTGACTCGTTGGCTGTAGCAGTGTTGACACAAAGGCCTCCAGGGTATACAACGAGTTACTCGATGGCCTGTCTCGTCGCTCGCTCTTTCCCTCTGTCCCCTCTCCCTTTTTATGAAACACATCCCTGATCGGAAGATTGGTGTGTCTTTCTATGGCCATTATATGCCTTCTACAGCATCACAGGAAAATAATTGAGAATGATATACTTTGGCACATACATGGTGACAACTGCCTCCAACTTCAGAGATAATATCGGTCCTCTTCTCGGCTGGGTTTCGTCCAGTAGAGCTATCGAAATGCACAATACTAAAGAAAACGCGAGGATCTCCACTGAGAGCCGTCAAATCATGGACTCTCTGTGGAAACATGCGTATTCTGAACAAGTTTGTGTCTTTTTATAGGTCCCTCATCATCCTTCTCCACCATGCGAGAGAGGGTTCAGGGATAGATTGATCCTGACCCTGGCCCCTGATGAGACAACTCCATTCATCCCTTGTGTCAAAGCATTATAACTTATGGCTATAGCAATGCACAATGTCATTGAGTGACACAGAGACGTCCACTGAGAGTCTCCCGTCAGTAGACTCTCTCTGGACACATCCATATCTGGAATATGTTTGTGACTTTTTATAGTTCTTTTCGCACCTTGCTGTGTCATGGGAGAAGACGCTCAAAGATACACTGACCCCCTGATCATAACCCTGACGACGAAGCTCATCCATCTCTGTTGCGAAAGTACTACAACATACAACTATAGAAATTCACAATCCTTTCGAGGAAGGCGCCTTGTCCATTTGAGAATCGGTGTCATGTCGAGCTCTGCATCGCTGAAATGAAGACGATTGTGCCTTTTTATAGAATGGAATGCCGCTTTGTGTCACTAGAAGAGAGATATAATGATACCTCATACTCTCGGCATGATATACAAAAAGAGATGCTACCTCAATGGCTTTGGTCGACAACGGACAAAAAGCACAACATGGAGAGATTATAACGACTTATTGTTCTAAATCAAAAATCATATCTTTCAATTAGGGTAGAGAGGCATAATGGAGTCAATGGACAAAATTAAAGGCAGTATTGTGGTTTGAGTAATTTCAATTCCGTCGTTACAGTCGTATCTCGATGTACATGAGGGAAGGCTCCTTTCACAGCAGCCATTCTATCCTCAAGAAGGAACTTGGCTCTTGCCAGTGCCTTTCATCCTCAGCAGGGATTCCTCCTAGCCTTGCTCGTAACATTGATTTGTTCCGAAGCCATAAATTGATGTGGTATGGCGATGGTGTCTTCGAGGTCGTGATTGTGGATGGGTTGGTGGAAGCGAAGAGCTTATGAGTGCTTCTCGGCCTCCTTCTCGACAAAGGGCTCCTTGTTGCCGCCCTGGCCGGTAGAGGTGAGGGTAGCGCCGGAGAGGCCACCGCCGGAGGCGTTCATGCCCTCGAGGCTGTCGCCCTTCTCGATATCGGGCATGGGGGCAGCCTTGTTGCTGCGGTCGACACCGGTGGAAGCGGCCTGTTGGATTGTGTAAGCTTCAAATGGTTGTCAGATGGATGAAGCTGTCAAGACTTACACCGCCAGCATCACCGTGGACGATGTTGTGACCGGCCTCAATGGCGTTGTCACCAGCTCCAGATCCGTCGCGAGGCATGTTTGATATGTGTTGTGTGGGGGGTGTGTAGAGAAGAGGGAATGTTGCTTTTTGCTTGAGGAGAAGATTGACTGGAGAAAGAGATTTCTGGAGGGTTTTGTTGTTGCGAGGGGGGTTGTTTGAGAGCAAAGAGCTTGGTGGTAGCTACCTCATCGCTGACGTCAATCCTGTCTTCGTTCTCGGTACTTTTGTGGAGAAAGCTCGTCACCCCCCTTGGCACCTCATGTGCCTTGCATATCGTGATCCATGCCGAAGCTTGAATAATGGACATAGGACGAGCTAATCGAGCCATTGATGGTATACAACTTGTCTGAAAGCTCTCGGCAGTAGCTGTGATAACTAGGGTCCAGCGTCAATGTGATATACCATCTTTTGACGACAAACCCAAGGCACTCGATCCTCATCATGCTACTACTCACTTGCTATCATAAAGGACGCACAAAAGATTCAAAAGACACATGGTTTGATCACGAAAACAGCGTAGTGGAAGATAATGTAAAAGGCAAAAATAATATTAAAATTAGCGTTTAATCTTTGCTAAGAGTACATATGCCTAGCATGAGGGCGACTGGCGCACAGTTGCAGGCTAACATCAATACAAACATCATACATCACAACCCAGCTATATTCAGGTAAGACATCATAAAGATGCTTATCCGGCCTGGTAGAGACCGAGGGCAATAACGTGAGGGTTGATCATGGAGAGGTTGAAGGGAGTAAGGAACATGTCGGTGTCGGTAAGAGCGACGAACATGGTGCCGTTAACAATACCCTCACCACCACCGTAGTTCATAGCGGCGGGCTGGTAAGTGTAACCGGAGTTGTTGGAGGTCTTGATGAGGGGAGTGTAGGTCAGGTTGAGCTGAGCGGCCCAAGCAACGTACTGAGGCTCACCAGCAACAGGGTTGACAGCAGTGATGTAGCTGTTGTTGGGGCCGACAGCAAGACCGGGAGCATCCCAGGTGAAGTTGACCTGCTTGCCAGGGAAGGAGAGAGGCTCAGAGCGGTTGCGAGCAATGGCGGGGCCACAGCCGTAACCAGTAACGTTCAAGTTGATGCAGCTCTCCTCCTCAGGAATGGTGGAGATGCTGGGGTCGGAGGTACGGTTACCAGTAACCTCGTAAGCACCAGTGTCGTTGGCAGACCAGCGGTTGATGTTAGGCTGGTTGACGATGTGGAGAGCGGGGAAGTTTTGCCATGCAAGGCGAGTGGTGTTCTCGGGGCACGACGAGATGTAAGGAGCAAGGAGTGTCCAAGCCCAAGACTGAGGGACACCGGTCTCGAAGTACTGGTTCATGGGGAAAAGACCACTCATCTGGCGGAAAGCCATCTGCTGGCGGGCCTCAGTAGCAATGGACTGAGCAAGAAGCTGACCGACCTCACGGCTGTCGAGGTGGTTGATGAAACCCCAGACACCAGACTCACCGTAGCGGGTCAGCTTCTGGTTGAAGTCAACAAACTCACGGACAGTGGTGTAAGGGTAGTTGTAGGTGCACTGAGGAGGAGCGGTTTCACCGAGCATGTTGGTGATAAGAGTGGCGTGGCCCTCCTCTTGCTGAGCCATGTAGCGGATGAGCTCACGGTCCTCAGCAGTGAGACCAGCAGCGATGAAGTCCTCCTCAGAGAAGGTGGCGAGACCGTTGTTGAAGCAGTCGAGCTCGATCCATTCCTGGTAAAGACCAAGGGTGAGGGATTCGTAGTCGAAGTCAGACTCAACCATGTAGCGAGGGAGACTGCCGTTGGTACCAAGGCCACCAGCAGGGGTGTAAGGAGCAGGCTCAGGCTTCTGGAGCTTGCCGTTGGTGTTGTAGTAGGTGGCAGTAGGGTTGAGGGGAAGAGTAGAAACGGTCAGACCGAGAGTGGTGATGGAAACAGCACCGACAGTGGTGGGGACACCAGAGTAAGGGCCGTGGGTGGTCGAGCCAGTAACCAAGCTGCTACGGAGAGGGTAAGCGGCGCCAGATTCGGTGCCAGTGGCTGCAGAAGTGTGGATGGCGTTGACTGCAGAGTTGGTGCCGAAAGAGGTGGCAAGCTTGGCGAGGTCGACAGAGGCAGAGTCGGACTTGTAGGGAGCGTTGGCACCAGTGTAGGCGGGAACCTGGCTACCGTACTCGGAAGAAGCCTCGGAGGCGTAGATGCCCTGGGAAGCGTGGGAAGAAGCGCCGGAGGCCATGGAGCTAACCTTCATGGAGCCAGCAGCCATAGAGGCAGAGGCCTTGGAGGCAGCAGATGCCTGGACCTGACCATCGGAGATCTGAGTAACGGTGGCAGCAGGAGCAGCGTAGGCGGCACCTGCGAGCAGGGCCGAGGCGACAATTGACTTGGAGAACATCTTTGCTAAGATGCGAGGATGCGATTGTCGATGGAGGAGCAAGAGTGGTGAAGCATAGCTCCAGATATATATTCCTCACCATCTGCAGGAACGACATTTTCGACATGCAGCGTCATCGGCGACCAACATACCCACGGCAACATTGTGACATCAACACTCTCGACAAAGGCGATCTTGATCTGGGAGTGGTAGATGCCGCCCGTTTGCCTTCGATCGAGCATTTCCGGACTCGGTTGCGACCATTGGGGTAGTTTCAGTGCACGTACATTAATATCAATAAAGATTGGCGACTAGGATGCGCCCCTCAGGCCAAGACATCGATAGAAGATGCCTCATCGAATTGTTCTACACATGCACCGAGCATATCGAGTCAATTCCTTTAGTTCGATGAACCTTTTTTACCATAAGAGTCCGGTATACGAGTCTGAAGCTGACGACGACGACTGCGTCGCTCTGTGTTACTTCCAGTCGCTTCCGCGCATCGAGAGAAGTGGTGACATTCTATGGTTGGGACATCGAGATGGACAAAACTCTGAGTCGGGGCGCCTATGCGGCTCAGAAGTGCAAAGAGCCTCACATGTACCCACGTCATGTGCTTGTCAGACCGTGCACTTCCATGGAAAATCTCAATTGACATGCGACTCGCGATGTGCGAAACAGCACCAGCAATTTATTTCAACCAAACCCTCGCCAACTTGTGTACGTGTGGCATCCTGAAGTGTCCGGTCACTCCACTAGTTTCCCCATCACACTTGTGTTCCTTGATAGACAGCAGCGCGGTGCGATATTGCAGGCTTGCAGCAGAAACATGATCTAATCTGATTGATAACTCCAACTCAACCTCGGACGAACATCGAGATCGAAACGACCTTCCTCCGCGTTGCAAATGCTTTCATTATTGCCATCCACCGACAACTTGATCAAGTACATATTCATGTACCATCTGCACGACATGACTGTGTCCTCTGTCACGACATAGTCGTGTAATCCAGTCCTTGGCCTCCCTGTCCTCGACAAGAGACAGCCAGGCGAACCAGCATTTTTTTCGTTTATGACGACATTCGGCCGTCATATCCATAAGTCGCAACGGATATGTCTCCGTGTCTCACCTCCGAGCTTGTCTTGCGAAAAGAGCGAGCTTACCCCAGAGAAGATTGCTGCTTGGAGCCGTGTTCCTGAACTCGCCCAAACGAGCGTGCATCACCGGACGAGCTCACCTCGTTAAATCCGATCTTTTCGCATGCCACAGACGCCATTCCGGCATGGTCTCAAGTTCTCAACCGTTTGGTCTAGTCATGGAGTTGACCTCCATGTTGGGGACAGAGGTGTCAAGGTCAGGGCTTTACCCATCACAAGCGACCCATGCGATCCCTAGACCTTGGCAGACCTGACATTGGTGAGCCGATCACCTTTTTCAAATGCCGCTGGAGAAAGCCGTGCATTTTCAATGGCCATCATGATCATCCCATACGTCTGCGGAACATGCCATTCGCGATGTACCCCTCCATTTTCAGTCATGCCCTTTGCCATTGGGGTCATCGGGAAGTACTCCAGGTAGCTATGCAAGTTGTTGTATGGAGGCACATCATGCGAGCCATGCGTTCCGAATTGCCTTGCTCGTCGTCAAAATCGCCTCATTCTGCGAGATGTCGCCGCTCAGACCCGGATGTTATGTCCGGTCCACGTGTGTGCTCCATAACAGTTCCCTGTTTAGGTGTCCATGATTTGCAAAGTGCGGTGTTTTCCGTGCCTCCACTCCAAGTTTGTGGCTCCTGTCACGACTCACCATAATTTCGCTCACTCTCTGTCAGAAGAGTCTGATACCACGTGCTCGCGAGATAACAATATCGATTTCTGGTATCAACAATCGACCGATATGCTTGATTAGGCCATCTATCTGATGGTGATCTAACATCATGCTTCCTTTAGTTTGGGATCCTGCACGGCTTCTTCCTCACCAAAAAAAGAATCTGCGCCATCAATTGTCCAAAGGTCAGACCGTGTCTCTCTTGCTCGTTTACAGTAGCGTTCGTTACCAGTCGACCGACTCCGACCGTCCGACCGAGCATAGCTAGCGCTGAGATGCGTCTGTGCTGGCAATATAAGAGACTGGCGGCTGTCTTACATGTCCCATGTCTATTTGCTTTCAACAGACTGTACACCACCTGCTAGCTATCAAAGGCCAATGCTAGCATTAGGAGCACTTAATCACTGGAGATGAGGCTGAAGATCCACAACCCGTTGTTCAGCTCGAGCCTCAAGCGGCTGGTTGAAATTTGACGTGCCGAACTGTCAGTCACCGTGCAGCTATGGAGATGCATAATAGTCTCCAGAACAAAATGCTGTCCACTGAGAGACGACATGTTAGGGCATTCCTATGGTCACACTCCCAGTATCGAAAGCAACTATGCAATCCGATAGCTATGGCATAACTATGCATATTCGTGGGAGAGGTGTTCAATCGTGGCATTGTTGCAGTCTAGAGTGCACGAGGATGGACACAGTGCGATAAGATCCGATATCATTCTGAAGGATATTCTTCAAGCAACAATATTCTTCTGCATAACAGCTTGCTCTCCGACTACATACAAAAGGCATCACAACCGAGTCAAGAATGGCACAGCGAATGCTGGCTTGCACCTTTCCCTTCTCGTAGCTTTAAAGACACAATTTTGTCTTTCTGCATTTTACTATGGTCATCGTGCCCTGCCTCTGGTCGCTGCTTCCTTTTCTGCTTTGACAATGCCTTGTTATTGTGTCTGGTCGCTCCTTCCTCTTCATCTGTTGTGTGCTTCAATGCCTTGTCATTATATCTGGTCGCTCCTTCCATGTATGCTCGGTTAACCTGACCTCCCTCATGAAAGTCGCACTTTCCCAACTCTAGCTTGCGCAACATTCTGGCCACGTGTCTCGCTCTCTTTTCTGCCAGATAATCCACATGGGGACAGGCGCAAATATCCCCTGAGAGTGCATCGATAGTGAAACATTTTGGCTACACATTCATTAGCTGTACATAAGTTCTATCTCTATTCCTCGTATCAGATTCTATCTTACTAAATCAAAGCATCGTTCGCTACTCTCATACCTTTTCCCATCTGTATCTGTATCTGAATGCAAGTCAAACTTTTGTCACTACAGAATTGTGAGAAGGTCGGCTGGTTACAAATGGTCTGGCGTCAAGATGCAGCAACATTTCGACCAACATCGTTAAGATAGAGATATGTTATGATCGACGCCACAACAGACTACTCAGACACAATGGAAACGGTTGTATTGCTTTGAGGAACAGAAGGAGTCTGTATGATCTGATATTAGCATACCTGGTCGAATGGGAAGCAATTATGCGTATCTTGCCAGGGTGCTACCCTCAACGATGATAAGGAGAAATAAGAAAAAAAAGGGAAAAAAAGCTACCCTGAACCATCAAGGTCAATCAAACATCTGAGCAACACAACCTACAATCATTGAAGACGGTACATGACGAACGACAGAACACAAGACAACACGACGATCGAGAAAGAGGTAACAATATCAATTGTATCGTAAGAGATAAGATATAATAAAAGGAGGAAAGGACTGGTGGTGGGTGGAACATGTCCAAATCTTCAGCTCGTTGAACTCCAAACTTCGTAAGAAACGTCTCATTCTAATCCAACTTTCGTCTAACTCAAATATGGCCAACCTCTCTCCTTCCCACAGTCAGAGGCCAGTCGTTATCACGATCTAGATTCGCCTAGGTCGATCCGGCAAGAGAGCTAGCATCAGCACCATCAGGATAGTAGAAAGCCGAGACGCTGCGATAATGTTAGCTAAGTGTAATATGGTAACTTTAAAAACGATGACTTACGCAATGATTATGTAGGCTGCAATGAGTAGAGCGCCTTCAAGGTAGTTGCTTCTACCATCAAGAACCAAAAAGTTGACGACAAATGCCGTGACGAACAAACTGATGGTCTCGAAAAGTGTAAAGTAGAGCGACATGTCACGGCCAATGATCCAGCCAAGGATGACCACCAGAGGAGTGACGAACAAAGCGATCTGGATACTGCTACCGACACTAACACCGATGGACAAATCCATCTTGTTCTTGGCGGCAACGCTGACGGCCGTGACGTGCTCGGCAGCGTTAGAGACGATGGGAAGGATGATAAGACCGATAAAGGCCTGACTGACTGGAGTCGCATCGATCATAGCAGGAATAGCATCGACCATGAATTCAGCACATACGGCGACGAGAGCGGTAGAGAAGAGCAGAAGAACGACGGCAGCAGTACGGGACATACGATTATGTTCCTCATCCGTCTCCTCTTCATTTTCCTGTTCAGCGCCCAGACTTCGTGCATAAGGAGGAAGGTTACCCTGGGGAAGTGTCGAAGGAGTGTTTTGACGATTGAGACGGTCAGGCAAGGAGCTAGTTCTACGTAGCGCGCCCACTCCGGTACGAGGCATCATAGGTGCGCCAGTAACAGGAGAACCGGAAATCGGAGGTGGAGTAACGAATACGTTCTGAGAGAGCATCTTAGGGAGAGCAGGGCGAGGGAATGCCTGACGAGAAGAGAGCTGGCGAATACCGAAAGGCTTTCTAGGCGAGCCGGTGTCGGCAGCAGGAGCGTAGTGCACATCATCAGAGAAGCCCACCTTAGGGACGAGCTCTTTTATGGGTTGCTTGCCCTGTTTGCGGATCGAAGAAGCCTCATCGATGGATTGCTTCTCGTCATGGCTGCCATGGCGTTTGTGGTGATGCCTCTTCTTGTGCTTCTTCTTGTGCTTGCGTGTATCTGGTTTGGTATCCTGGAACTGCAGCTGTTGCTGATGTTCTTCGACTGCTGGCCCATCGACAAAATCTCTGATGAGAGGGGGAGCACCACGCATCTCGAGTTCGCCATCTGTATCGGCCTCATCGCCACTATTGATAGCGCCGAGAGCAGATGGGCGACGCTGAGGCTGAGGCTGGAGTATCTCGGATTGATGAGAGTGAGCACGCTCCACCGATGGAGCGCTAACGACAGAAGGAGTTGTAGCAGTACTGGCACTCGACTTGCGGCGTCTGCGGTGCCTGAAGGCACGTCTGATACGCTTCGAAGTCGTATGTGACGAAGTATCCGAATCTGACGAGCTGGACGAGTCTGAGCTATCGGATGAACTAGATGAACCTAGCATGTCGGCCAGAATACCAGGATGCGACTCTTCGTCAATGATCTGCTGGGGTGTACTTTCGTACAGGTAGGCATGTGACTTCAGCTGGAAGAGCAGATACAGAATGTAGATGATGAGAAGAATAACGCTAGTGCCTCTGCTAACCTTCAGGACTGCGTTGTCGGCGGCAGTACTATCCGAGAAGGAGGCATGAAAGGCTGTGGGCAAGACCAGACTGACAACACTCAAACTGAGAAGACAAGCACTCATCTGAGTGATGGTGCTGTTGTAGATTTGCTCTTGGAATCTAAGACCACCAAGTGTGAAGGCCATGCCCATGATGAGCAGAAGGTTGGACAGGATGGAACCAACCAGCGAAGCCTGGACAATGCGGATTTCGTCCTTGACCAATGCAATAACGAAGATGATCAGCTCGACGGCATTGCCGAAAGAGACGTTCATCAGAGCACCCAGTGTGTCGCCAAGGCGTGAGGCAACGACCTCTGTTGCGTAGGCCAGCATACCAGCCAGTGGGATAATGGCAACGGCATTGAGAGCGAAGACGACTGAGGCGTTGACATCAAGGGCCTTAACGATAATGCCAGCAGGGACGAAGACAAGAAGGAGGTTGACCCAGCTGTGGGTGAGGGCATCGTATGTATGGAGACCAAATCTGACGGTTCCAGCTTTGGCTCTCTTGATGATGGATGGTTTGGTAGCGGGCACATTGTCGGTGCCATCTTGACTTCCTAGGGTGGGTTGGTTCGGTGATGCATATTCCGACTTGACATGTTCAGGAGGGGGAGCTGGGGCGGGCAGGGCAGGCGACGTCTTGTCAGCGGTATTGTTGAAGGTAATACTGTCATGGTGACTGCTGTTTGTGTTGACATGGTGGAGAGCGGTAGAAGGGGTCAATGAGGGTCCAGCCTTCTCCGCGTTCGGCAGGGCTCGGGTGGTGGGTAGAATGGGGCTTGCGCTTCGCTGTGGCGTAATGTTGTTGTTGTGGTTGGAGCGGTCAGAGGCGTGGTGTCTCGCCCATGAACGGATGCGGTCTAATAAAGAAGGGTCAGAAGGTTCTCCCATCGGCGTATAGTCCAAAGGGATGGTTGAAAGTGAAGTGAAGGAGGAGAGCAAAGTGGCAGAGAAGAATGTCCAGGACTAGGCAGCTGGCAATGGCATAGATAACCATCATCCAGGAGCACCAAGACGCTAGCATCATCGGCGCGCCGTTTCCGCTCCGGGGATTATGACAACTCGAGAGTCATGTCGCATGCCACATTTCGAAACCTTGTCACTTACGCATTTCGTCTGTAGATCTCTCGCCCTTCGTCCGGTCGTGTCAGTCGTTGTGGATGAGATGTTGATACTATCCAAGGAATTGATGAAGCTGTCGACGAACTTCTCCCCTTTGTGTGTTGGCTGAAATGTCAATGCTGAGAAGCACTTTGCCCTTTGGCCACAGCCACACATCACGTACGCCAAGTGTTTGCCAAGAGATTGATCTATCTCTCAGAGGCTGCTTGTTGCGGAAGCCCATGGCACATCCTTACAGCATGCAGCACATGTACCGTATGGCACGGCCGAACAAGCAAGGAACAGGTTCTTTGATTACTTGGCCATGTCTGATTACAGATATAGCTGCATATTGTGCTATCTTACTGGTCAATTGACCACAAGACGGAGGTTCCGTCTGCTACAGCAAATGGTCTCCCTACATGGACTGTACGTGCTCCCTTGCGTCCGGGGCGAGATTGCGCGAGGGCTGTGGGACCTGTGGCGCAGCACCGTATCGTGCGTATCTGATCCTTCTCTGGCCCTTACGCGCGAGTCCTATCTGTGTCATCCATCTATCCGGTTCTTGCAAGCTCTTGCGAATGCTATCAGCGGCCAGACACTTCGCTATTATGCTCCGCTTCTCGTCATTCGGCCTTATTTTTGCGTGGCAATGCAACTGAGCCACCATGAGATTGAAATAGATTCAAGGTGGGCCTTAACGTGGCTTGTCGCCTACCGTTGATCAATCAATCAATCACGACAATATCATTTGCCTGATAAGAAGGGTCATTCACCAGTCATTTTTCAACAAGCGTTGCAAGCCTGATTTGTTTGATAGCTGGTAAAGCACTTTGCAGGGCAAAAAGTCGGTCCACCATATCCCTTTCAATTCCCCTCTTGCTGGCCAGTCCTGCTAAACCGTGCTGTGTCATCATAAATACAGTCTCCGCATGTCATCACTTGCACACGCGTAACCTCCTGAAGTGCCTTGAATTTGTCCGCCCAAGTAACAGAACAACTAGAATCTTCCGACTTGAATACAGGAGATAGCGAGTACGAGCACAGATCCAATCTCATCTTGTCCCAAGGCAAGGCATAGTCGTGCATGATCTTGGTAAGCTGGAACAGAAAGTGTCTGTTTGCGTCGCTCATTGCTTCCAGCTTGGCTTTGCAACTGTCGTGTAGGTCGGCAAGACCTTTGTGTGAGTAGGTGAGCGTGTATAGCTTGATGAAATGGTGTGCTCGAGTGACGTCGTCTCGTTCACGTTGTGGAAGTGTGGATGGTCGAGCTCGACATTTCGCATCGTGGCAGTTGTATTTTTGCTGGAGATATCGACTCTCAATAATATCGCAGAGATATCTTGCTTGTCCTACAATTTGTCGACTGAGCGAAATCCTGTTCAGTGTTCTCCCGAGTTTCTCTTGTTGAATTGGATCCACGAGAACAACAGAATTTCGAGGCTTGGTGGTCAGCTTTGCTGCTTCATTTGCTGCTATCAAAGCTTCTACTTCCTCGTAGCATGGGGTCTGACGGATGAGCAGAGGTTTGCTAATCGACGAAGCTCGGGTCTGCCAAAGAGCATAGAGGCTTTTGCAGGTCCTGAACAGTGCAGACATATCGCGGAAGCTATCTTGAGCTCCAAAGATGGTCAATAGTACCTCCGAAGGGAGGCTGACAACAAAGTCAGAAGGAAGAGATGAGGTAGTCATATTTGATGAGCTTAAAGTGTATACAAATCATCAAGTGATAGCTTCAGAACACCCAGAGAAGAGACAAGACGAGGTTCCAAAATTTAAGGGGGTATGGGAGCTGAGCTTTCAGATTCCATCATGTGAACGTTTTCACGTTGCTTTTGATAGCGGTACCTTCGTCATGCCTCTTCTAGTCAGGGTCTACCGTGATTGGACGCTCGAACCATGACTGTTGCCAGTATGGAAACGAGATAATTGATCAATGGTATAGACAACTTAGGACGAAGAATGGTTTGTGAGTTTGTGTGACAGGAGTTTATAGCATGCGTGGTCTACGGCAGTCGTTACCGAGGGTCCTGCACCCGCGTCTGCACCTGCACTACCGGATCTCCACCCACTTCCGAGCTGTCAAACACGTCAGCTCGCGTCGCGTTATGTGGGAGCCATCTTCGAGTCGTTAAGATGCAGTTTTGAAGTTTCATGGACCTTGATTAGAGCATTAACTTAATCGAACCCAGTCGTGCACTCAAAGGAAGAAGCGACCTTCGGGTCACCTCCAACGAAGCGCTGCACAAGCGGATATTGGCACAACTTCCTGACAGTCCCATCTCCGTGCTGACCGACAGCCTTCAGAGTATCAGGAGCTATTCCTTCCTCGACCCATCTAACCAAATCCTTGTGGGCATCTGGTACAGGACCAGCTCCACCTGCACAGTGACCAACACCAGGAGCTTCAAAATACCTATAGAAGTCTAAGACGTCCGATGTTGTTGCAAGCACTTGGTCGTAATAATGAGAGGTTCCGTTAGGTGGGATGCGATCGTCAGCCAGGCCATGCCAGGTAATCATCTTGCCGCCTGCATTTCGGAACTCAGATAGATCTGGCCAATTCGTGCCGATGATTGAATCATACTCTCTCTGCGAGGCTTTGAGTGCGGCAAAATACTCAGCGTCTGACATCTTGCTTGTATCGTATACTGGGTCCTTCATAACGAACAGACTTATCCATTCTTCTGGGATGGTCTTGCCCCTTCTGCCGCTCGTTCCAATTACAATAGCATCGTCTGCCGAGCGAAGAGCTGCATCATAATTGACACCAAACCAATGAGCTTTGCCATTGGCATCAATAGGTCCGGTCCATGCCGCCTGAGCTATTGTAGCACCTTCAGACGTGAGTTGTTTTTCAGTGCCGTCGCACTTGACTTTTCTGCCCACAACAGTGTGCGGGTCGAATTTACACAGCCCAGGTGCTCCGATAATGCCGTCGGCGAGACCATCAAGACCATCACATGCCTCAATGGCAGCAGCTCTGAATGCCATGAGTTCGCAAGTCGAAGGGTACGCGGATATCTGATTCATGCGCTGCTGGGCCCAGAAGGCGGAGACCACAAAAGTTGGCCAGTCTATCGCAGGCGCAGCAGCTAGGATGCCATCAAACAGATGGGGAGAACGCTGTGCAAGCATAAGGCCTTGTCGATCCCCAGTCGAGCATCCATTCCAGTAGGAGTACTTAGGTGCAGTATTGTAGAACGATGTGGTGATAGCTTTGCCGATGAGAGTCATGTCATCGAGCGCTCGGTACGCAAAGTCTTGCAGTAGATTCCAATTCACATTACCCGGACTAGTCAGAGCCCAAGATGCCGCTGAGCGTTCCAGTCCATGTCCACCATCCGTGCTGGCCGCAGCATAGCCTCGTTTGATTTGAGCACCTAAGTTTGGATGACCAGTGATCCAGCCTCCACCACCGACAGCCATGAACCTGCCATTCCAATTCTCGAGTGGCAGCCAAACGGTAGCATGTATCGTATCGTTTTGCCCAGGATGAGTGTAAGTCACAGTGATGTTGCAGAAGTTCAAGCCGTCTGCTTCAAGCACTTTCAACGTCCAAGTGTCTGTAATCGAATAATTTTTGACCTCGTGAACAGAAAGATCGATGACTTCAGCACCAAAGATGTTGGGCTCCGCGAGAACGTCTACCGAGCATCGATTGGAAGCGGCAAGGAAAGTAGGTGATCCGAGTCGGACTTGCGCTTGAGCTTGTAGCAAAGCTAGTGAATTACTAACGAAAGACTTCATGGCTTGGATTTGTAGAGGTTGTCAAGCTGACAACTGTGGGCATGACCAGTGAAGTTAGGTGGATCAAGTCGAGGTGCGGAGTCGTACGAGGTTCAGCGAGCAACGCCCTGCAAGGCTGCAATCAATTACAAACAACCTCTCCGTGTGCTGAAGACCGTGTGCTGAAGACTGTCATAGTGTAGCTATAAAAATGCACAACACTATTAGGAAGCAGGATAGTGTCTACCAAGAGACGGCATCTTTATAGCTCTCTTCGGTCATGCCCCTACTTCCAAAAACAACCGTGCCTTTTCATAGTATTTAGATGCTCTTTACTAGAGTTGAAGAGCTAGAAAGGGGTTGAGACGGCGAGGTTAAGATTACATACTAAGTACTTAGATCCTCCCTGTGTGCCAAACTATTATAGTATAGCTATAGAAATGCACGATATTCCTGCAGAAAATGTGGTTTCCACAGAGAGAACCCTATCGAAAGCTATCTCTGTGGTCATACCTATGTACAGAACGTAGCTGTGCATTTCGATAGTATAAAGTTACAGACTTAAGTACACGGAGAGGCTGCAATCAGTTTCAGTAATCACGTCAGAATCGCCAGCTTTGGCGCAAAACAAGCAAATTCATAAAGCGTAACGACATTTCTTATTGATGTCGGAGAGTTCTTCTGTGGAGAGATTCTTCTAATCAGATTTTTGGGTCTATAATTGACTTTCTTAAGCATTTCTCATTCCTTTGATACCAGATCACGAGAAGCCATCCCATAATTTCAGGTTCCGGGGCAGAACAGCTGCCCATGATGTACAAAAAAGAGGGCATTCCAGCAGATCCTCTATCGGAAAATCATGGCCTCTCTGGCGGGACCAGTGCCGATCCACTTAACGCCAACACCGGTGTACTTCTCGATGAACTCGATGTACTTTCTGGCGTTGTCGGGAAGAGCTTCGTATGAGGTGATGTTTGTGCTGTCGGACTTCCAACCAGGCAGAGTCTCGTAGATGGGCTCAACCTTGGAGAGAGCGTCAATAGTGCCAGGGAAGGAAGGAACCTCCTTGCCGTCAACCTTGTAGCCAACGGCAACCTTGATCTCGTCAAAGTCGTCAAGGATGTCCAGCTTTGTCAGGTTGAACGCGGTGTAGTGGTTAATGGCAGCCGAGTACTTGAGGAGAACCAGGTCGAGCCAACCGCAGCGACGGCGACGACCAGTGGTGACACCAACCTCACGGCCGATTGTCTGAAGCTTCTCACCGATCTCGTTGATCTGCTCAGTAGGGAAGGGACCACCACCAACTCTGGTCTGGTAGGCCTTTACGACACCAATGACCTCCTTGAGCTTGAAGGGAGAGAGGGCAAGACCAGTGAAAACACCACCGATACCAGTGTTTGAGGAGGTAACCATGGGGTAGGTTCCCCAGTCAATATCGAGGAGCAGAGCGTTGGCTCCCTCGACAAGCATGGGGGTGTTTGTAGCCTCAGCCTGCTGGATCATTGGGACCTGGTCAATGACGTACTCGGCAAGACGAGGACGCCATTCATCATATCTCTTGATCTCAGCCTCAACATCGTAATTCAACAGGTCGCCGTAGCGCTTCTTGAAGGCGGACGCCAAAGTTCTCAGCTTGTGGTCCATGTGCTCCTTGTCGAAAATCTCGCCAACTCTGATACCGGTGCGAGCAGCCTTGGTCTGGTAGCACGGGCCGATACCCTTCTTGGTGGTGCCGACGGCGTCCTTGCCGAGCTCAACCTCTTCAAGGCCATCGACGAGCGAGTGCAATTCGAACAGGGCGTGAGCGCGGTCGCTGATGAAGATACGGTCCTTGTAGTCGAGGTTGTGCTTCTCGAGCTGCTCAAGCTCGTGGAAGAACTGAGGCACGCTGACAACAGTTCCGGAACCGACAAGGTTGACGGTCTCGGGGTTGACCAGACCGGAAGGGAGAATGTGGAAGTCGTAAGTGACACCATTGACAACGATGGTGTGACCAGCATTGTGACCACCGGCAGAGCGAGCGGTGATCTTGAACTTCTCAGACAGGAGGTCGACGAGCTTGCCCTTGCCTATGCAGAGGTTAGACGAGCTCTGTGTGAGAGCGCAGAGCGGTCTGAGTCACAAACATACCCTCGTCGCCAAACTGCGAACCGAGAACTACGGTTGTAGACATGTTGGGTTGGATGCGTGATGTATTTCGTCCAATTGGTATGAACGGAACTGGACAGTGAAGGCCAATTACACTCGGAAACACAAAAGCGGTCGATGACTGGTTAAATAGATTTTGTGCGGGTTGCTTCGTTGGTCCGATCTCGCGGGGCTCGTGGGGCAGGCCAAGGCGGCGTGCCTGCCTGTTGAGCGCATTACGCTATTTCAGCCGCGGCCGCTGGAATGTCATTCAAGTCTTCCAATTCAAGCAGTCGCATTATTCCATGGCCAACTATTCTACATGTCTATTCTCTACTGCTTGCCAACTGCCTCACTGAAGCTACTCAGGAATCTCCATCTCGTCTTTGCGTCCAAGTCCTTTTCTCGCCAGTGATTCAACGAATCAGGGAAGAAGTCAAGAGCTCCCAACAAACTTGCGTCATGCGCTATGATCAAGAGAATGTCATCTGAAGCATCAAACTCCTGCATGCCCTGCACAGTCGAGTGATTCTCTTTAAGGTCATGGCAAAAGCCTTCTGTGGCCTCGTAGTAAGGTTCGTTTGCGCTCTTGTTGCAATGTACCTCCTGCAAAAGGTGACCAGGACAAATCGGCTGAGGTAGCGGCTTTGGCGAAGGCGAGATCTCTGTCGGGAGAGGCTGGTATTGGGAAGGTCTGAACTCTCCGGCGTGATGACAAGCATCGGCGCCCATCATCACAAATGTCGCTTCCTTGTCCAATGGTGCAGAAGTGCGGGCCAAACCACACATATGTCCAACCGTATGGCCAGGCGTGTCCAGAAGATAGAATGATCCATCTCCAAAATAGTCATAAGCATGGAAGCGTCCAATCTTTAGACCAGCTCCCTCGCGCTTAATGTCGACCTCTCTCACATCACGGCCCTCAAAGTCGCTCTGTAGATTAGGAGAGTCCTTGTTGATGGGGTACGCAGGTAGATGAGCAGCCTTAAAGCCAGGCCCAACAATAAGCTGCGTCGACGAAGGGAAAGTCGTCATGTCTCCAACATGGTCAAAGTGATGGTGAGAGTAGATCACACAGTCGATATCCCCACCTTTGATGTCGAAACCTGCTTCTTGCAGGATATCCGCAGTGTTCTTTTCAGCTGTTACAGTCCAGCCCTTTGACTTGACGTCGTTCACAATGGATGGTGCCATATTATCGGCATCTTTGCGAATTCCCAAGTCGAACAAGATGCGCTTGCCAGAGTCATGTTCGATGAGGAAGGAGAAGGTAGGACCGGTCAAGCGGGTTTGGCCCTTGTATTGAGGCTCCAAGAACAAATTGGCGGGCAAGTCGACATAGGATGTACTGACACCGTGTCAGAGTGCAATTAAGGTCAGGAAGCAAACAAACAATGGCTTAATACCTGTCAATGATGGATACTTTGACGAACTTGTCTGATTGTGGTATGGTAAGCTCAGGAGCTGGCTTGGGAGTTGCCAGATATTTATTAGACATGGTGAAATGATGATATGAATAGATAATTAACGTGAGGCGACTTAGGTATAGAAGAAAACCGATTTACAGAGTGAATGCTAGACAATTCAGTAGATTTATCTATCGCGAAGGTCATGCTATCAATGTCATCGTTGGATACAGCAACGTCATGGACGGGCTGCAGCGGACCGGCTCTTGCGGCCCTCGGGAAGTAGTGGAAGAACGTCGGGAGTCGGGACAGCAGCGAGTCCCAAGATTTGTGCAAAGACAGAAACTCGCTTGTTGTTTGCGCTTCGAATCTTTGCTGTTCAGCATCAGCGTCGCTGCTTCCTAGAACATTGTCTGTGGTGAAAAAGAGACGTCTGAGCTGCTTGCCCGATCATAAAGATGTGATTGCGCAATTGGCCGTGGTACAGTATGCGTGTCTTCTCCTTGTTCTCTACACTCGCCATGCAGCAGTCTAGCAACAGCTAGCTGCAACTGTGTATCTCTCTTTAGAGCAATAGATTCGCGGTATTTGCAAAGGCGAAGAGCAAAGGTGTCGAAAGATGCCGTCGTTCGCAAATAAGCCGGAGCGCACTCTTGAGCGCCG
Source organism: Aureobasidium sp. EXF-12298 (assembly GCA_024195555.1). Taxonomy (NCBI): domain Eukaryota; kingdom Fungi; phylum Ascomycota; class Dothideomycetes; order Dothideales; family Saccotheciaceae; genus Aureobasidium; species Aureobasidium sp. EXF-12298. The sequence continues at coordinate 22,505 of SWBJ01000564.1, forward strand.
ATTCGAAA
>SWBJ01000565.1:0-22396 GCA_024195555.1 Aureobasidium sp. EXF-12298
GGGGGGGGGGGGGGGAAACAGATGTAAGGAGTGTGCTCATATGCACCAGCGGTAACTGGCATAACGACCAGCAGTCTCTGACTTTCGGATGATCTTGACGACCTGACCTCTGCGCAGACCAAGGTACTTGGCTACAGGATCCTCGACTCTGATTCTGGGCAGCTGCGTCTCCTTCAATCTGTATCTATCCAGGAGTGCCTTCTTCTCTTCCGGGCTGAGCAAAATGTGCTTGGGGACCAACTCGTGCTTTGTAATATTCACCAGCAGATCGGTTTCTTGGAAGACCTCAATGCCAATGGGTAGGTTTGCGGCTTGCTTGAGTGCAGAAGTGGTGACGGAGGCAGAAGTAATGTAGATGCCAGAGTAAAAGTTGCGGTCGTTGAGGAATTGGGCGTAGTTGCGGAGGTGCTTGATGCCGATTGCGGCTTCTGTGCTGAACTCGACGTAGATTGTGCCGATTTTGGGTTCGGGGTTTGGGTTGGACTTTGTGGGAAGATCGGTGTATTTTGTGATCATGGCTTCTGAGGGACGAGCTTGGAAGTTCATTTTGGATTTGCTGGGGAAGGTTAGAGAGGTTGGTCGTGTGAAGGTGGGCGCAAAGGTGGGTGTGGAGCGAGGAATTTAGACGTACTTGACAGCGCCGCTGCCGTCGCCGCATTGGTCGCGGAATTGATCGAGAGAGACGTCGAGTTCATCTTCGGCCAGTTCGTAGCCCTGCGACGTGTGCGTCAGTGTTGATGGTCTTTTTCGAGTGGAGTAGATGGTCGGACTCTGTCGTAGCACAGCTGCTTGGTCGTCTTCCAGACACGCCACAGTCTGGAGGTTTCGCGTCTAGTCTCGTCGTCGGCCATGGCTGTAGTTGCGACGGCTGGGAAGGTGGAGAGATGGAGTGGTATGAGTTGCGATGGGTCGTCAGTGATGGGCGCGCGCCAAAGATTGGATGCTTCGTCCTCGTAGTGAACAATTCTGCCAGGCTTGGCAGGGCGGTCAAGGCGACTCGGTGCATCTTGACGCAGCTCCAGACGGGCGTCATCTGGAGAAAGTTCCAAATGGCCGCTCCTTCCATTCCCAACCTGAACAGCCTGCGTGGTCGAACCGGCTTACGACGAGGCAGAGGCCGCGGACTTCCCACAAACCCAGATGCTCCACAAGAAGATGCTCAAGATGCTCGCGACAAAATCATTCGTCAGACCGACGGCGACGCTTCCAACTCCCGACTGAGTGCTGTTGCTCTGGGCTACTTGAACGACGAATACGCATCATGTTTTCTACAAGGCCAAACACCCAGACGATACCCTCTAATCAATCGCGGTACCTACGTCCGCACATCGGCCATCGATCGTTTAGTCGACAACTTCCTCTCGACTACCATCGACAATGATACCTCGAATGCGTCTGCTGCTCCCCGGGCTCAGATCATCTCCCTAGGTGCCGGCTCCGACACTCGCTTTTTCCGTCTGTCACAAGCCCGTAGGCAATCTATTCTCTACCACGAACTCGACTTCCTCGACAACGTCCGCGACAAACTGTCAGCAATCTCCACGACCCCAAAACTACTGCAAATGCTGCCATCCCACCACATCTCACCAGACAAATCCTCCCTACTATCTTCAACCTATAACCTCCACACCCTCGACCTTCGCGACTTGGCCTCTTCATCTCCACCATCAATGCCAAACCTCTCGCCTACACTTCCCACCCTCCTAATCAGCGAATGCTGCCTCTGCTACCTGCCTCCCCAAACAACCTCCTCCATCCTCACCCATTTCACTTCCCTCATTCCCTCTGCTTCTCTCGCAATCATCCTTTACGAACCCATACGCCCTTACGACTCTTTCGGCAAGACAATGCTAACCAACCTCGCTTCACGCGGTATACAACTACAAACCGTACGTCGCTACTACTCTCTCGCTGCTCAACGATCTCGTCTTGCCTCTGCTGGTTTCATCAGTGGTCAAGGCGCTGCAGATGTAGAGCAAATATACTATAGCAACGAATGGGTGACTGAAGCAGAAAGAGAAAGGGTGGAGCGTTTGGAATGGCTTGATGAAGTTGAAGAGTGGAAATTGTTGGCCTCGCATTATTGTGTTGCTTGGGGGTGGAGAGATTCTGATGAACAAAAGGTCTTTGGAGAGGCTTGGAAGCATGTCAGTGGTAAATGGACGAAGAAGGAAGTTGTTGATGATATCGAGTAGAAAGGCTCTTTTTGATACCCCTCCTGATTCAATAATGAGAAATGACTGCTTTTTGAATATAATCTATCTCTTTCTACTCGACGTGCATTGTCGCTTCCTTTTGTCGCAACTCTAAGAGTATGATAATCTGACAAGAGGAGATAGAAGCGTAAGCAACAAATACGCGTATCGTCACAAGGGGTCGAGATAGAGTAAGGCGGCACCTTTTTTCTGATGAGAAATGTTCTTTTTGAAGAGAGGCCCATGTTACAGATTGCACCGCTTTAAGCATCAATCTGCATGATATCTTCATCATCCAAACCTCCATACTCATCCTCCTCAAACCCACGATTAGCTTCCCTCATCACAGCATCCCCACTCACCCCCTCAATGCCAGCAATTCTCTCATCCCTCAATCTCTCTTTCTCAACTTTCTCCTTATGTTTTTCCAAATCCGTGATACTCCACGTACTTACTCCCTCCTGCATCCTCGCTGGGAACGGTTTACTCATCATTTTCAAAAACCTTTTGGCTGTAGCGACAGCCTGATCGACGGAAAGGTTAGAGTCGCCCTCAAGTAAAGCAGCATTAATCCATTTAGGAAGTTGAACGCGCTTTTTGCCAAAACGGCGGTCGGCTAGTACCATGATGCCGTAGTCATCTTTACCGCGTAATACACGACCTAAACATTGCGCAGCATGCCTCATGGCATCGAAGGACAAAAAGTCATTTTCGCGGATACGGTAGGTTTCGCGGAGGAACTCCAGACGGGCTTTGAGGATACGGGATTCGGTGTATTGGAATGGCACTCCGATGCACAAAACCGTGCGGCCGTAGTGATGATCGAAATCTATGCCTTCAGATACTTTGCCGCGGGCGACACAGAGGAGGATGGCGCCTCTGCCGTTGCTGCATGCTGTGCGGTAGGTTTCCAAGGCTAGAGAAGTTTCCTGCGAGTCGGGGGTTTCGACGAGGATGAGTTTGTGTTTCCAGACTTGGTCGAGGATGCCCATGCCTTGCCACATGGAAATGATGCTTTCCATGTATAGATATGAAGGGAAAAACACTACTATACCATCAGGAGTGATTTTGGAGAATTCGATGAGGAGGTTGCCGTAGTTGCGGACGACACCTGGGTCGTTTCTGATGGTGAAGGAGGAGGAGATTGCGCCTTGGTCGCTTCCCCTGGTTACGATCATAGGCAGGAAAGAGCGACGGGCTAATGTCATGCTGTAGGATTCCTGGACTACTGTGTTGAAGCCCAGCATCTTTGGATAGATTTCCAAAGGAGAGATTGTTCCGGAAGTGATTACTACCGAGCTGAAGCGGTCGAAGACGGGTTTGATGGCGATCGCAGCGTCCAGACAAGTAAAGTGGAGAATCGGATTAGGCACAGTGGCGGTTTCTGATTCGTAGGGTTCGAGGATCAGAAGAAATCCTGTTTCGTAGGTTGCGACCAAGGTTGCAAAACTGGCGACTTCTTGCAGTGGCTGATAATCCTCGATGTTTTGAAGCTCCAATGTCCTTACTAGAGATGTGAGACGCTCTGCACAGAAGCGCAAAGGTTTTCTCTCGATAAAGGTGAGCTCCTTGAGATGTTGCAGGAAAGAAGGCGGTGTTTCTGAGATGACATGCAAGACTTTCATGCGAGTCTTCAAGTACTCGACGAAGCGTTTGAGGAAGGCGACGAAATGCTCTGCTCTTCGAATGTTTCCTGGCACGGCTTCTTTGAGCAAATCATCTGGCAGTGCTGGATTTCTCATGAATGCGCCCTCGTCATTCGCTTCGTCAGCATCTCGGAGACCCTGTACCAGCTTTGCGTATTCGTTTTGCAGTTTTGCTGCGTCTGTTGTCTTCATCTCGTTGATCTTTCTCTCCAAATTGGCTGCACCTTTTCCTGCCTTCCGTAATGAGTCTTCTGTGATGTCGATACTTAGCGACTCGATGCAGACGTTGTCAATGTTGTGAGCTTCGTCGAATACGACAATGCAATCCTTGGAGAGCTCTTTCGATACTCGTTCGGCAATCTTGGGATCTAATAGATAGTGATATGAGTAGATGACAACGTTGCAGAAGGGCATCTGCGATATTGATTAGAGATTGTGTACTGAGATGGATCAACAAACTCACCATTCGTCTGACTGTGAAGTACGGGCACTGCTTTTGCTCCTCGCCATACTTGAGCACATCATCAAACGTGAAGACACCGGGAGGAATCAGATTGTGTGGCTCTAGAAGATCGAGATTCTGGAAGTGGTCAGCATGGATAGGCAAGTCTACAAGGATCAAAGGCTTACCTCATGATAGACGCAAAGCTCCACGTCCTCACCCCTCTCCTTCTTCTCCTTCACGAAACCTGCCGTAAGAGAACGACATCTGGCGTCAACGATGCCACCACTCTTTTCCCTCTTGACCGAAGGATGCAGACAAAGGTTTTTGCGAGAAGTGAGACCCAATCCTCTGAAGTCTTCAACATAACCAAGTTGTTCGGATCGATATTTCATCAGGGCTTTCAATTCTGCGAGAGCTTTTTCGATCTCAGACATTGTACCTAGTCAAGTCAGAATTGGAAGAGTATGAGTTAGGGAGTCATCACACACGCGAGCAGTAAATCAGTTTGCGATGTTCGGGGTAATGCTGTTGATATGCCACAATCAGAGACAGCAGTGTAACGGTCTTTCCGGTTCCTGAAGGCATCTCCAGGACACAGTGACCTCCTGCATCCAGAGTGCCTGCTCATGACGTGAGTGTTTGATTCTTGATGTTGGTTCTGCCTGAAACGTACGTTTGAGATCGCACATGTATCTTTTTGGAATTGTTAGTCATGAGTGCAGTATAGATTGTTGATATATAGCTTACGCATATTGTTCTATTTGCACAGTCAGTATAGTTTTCTAGGAGCGGTTTGCCGCTGATTAACTTACCTGGATAGATTCTGGGGTAGGGAAAGAGAATTGGCAGGTCACTTAAGAGGTCAGCTAAGCGTGAGAGACAGTGACAACAGCGCTCACTCAATCATGAACTTCATTTTGGCGGATTGTGCCTCTTCCTCAGAGGCTGAGGTAGAAGTTATCGAGGGAGGCAGCAGTTGTATGGCAGTTGGCTGACCAAACAGATGAACGAAGGGCCGTCTGAAAGGAGCTAGTGTCGACGTGCGCACGGACTACAGAAGATGCAGGCCGATTTTAAGTGACGTAGAGTAATCGATGATTGCTTGAGAAGACGCGACTTTTTGGAGGCAGAAGCAACCATCGACTCAAGGTCTTGCTCTGTATATTCAATATTTTCTCTTTTTGCTGAAACGTGCCTGCTAATATATTCTGGCACCATCGGACTAGTCTGGATTATCACCCCGACACAAAATGAAGAAGGCATTTAGGCCTCAAGCAAGCAGTGCGCGCTCAGTTGGAGGCAGCGGCTTTGGTGGGGGTTTTGGTGGCACTGGTTTTGGTGTATCCTCGTCGCCGCTGTCATGGATTGGTGAACCGCCGGATCTCTCCAATATCTCGGACCCCAATGTGGGAGTAGCCTTCAAGAACTTGACCAAGAAGGACAGCACAACCAAGACCAAGGCTCTCGAGGAACTACAGCAATATGTTTCTGTGCCAGACCAGCAGATTGAGGAACCAGTCCTGGAAGCATGGGTATGTCGACCTGGATCACCTTCTCTAGAGTCAGTATGTTGACCATTGCGATCAGGTCAAACTATATCCCCGTCTCTCGATAGACAGCGCCCGTCGTGTACGTCAATTAGCACACAATGTCCTCGGTCACATCGCAACAAAGAGTGGAAAGAGAATGGCGAAACACATGTCTAGAATCGCTGGTCCCTGGCTTGCAGGAGCACAAGACAGTGATCGTGCTGCCGCTAGAGCTGCTCAGGATGCCTTGAAGCTCGTCTTCAACACTCCTGAGAAGTTGCAGAGTCTTGGAAAGGCCTTCCAACAACCCATCCTCGAACACTGTAGAGACGCCCTCTTGAACGAGACAGTCCAGACGTTGAGCGACGAGCGAAGTGTCAGTCCCGCTGATGCCCAGGCCACCTATTCACGAGTCGTCGCCACGAGTATCGCAGTTATCTCGAACCTCCTAAACGACCTCGCTCCGGAAGAAATCGCCAAACAGCAAGAGACATATGAGGGCATTGTTGGCCAAAGCAAGATTTGGGAATTGGCATCATACAAAGAGGACGTCGTTGTCAGGAGATCCATTCACCGTTTCCTGCGCACATGCTTAACTAAGCAAAAGACTGCTGTAGAGGCCAACCTCTCAACCATTAGCGAAGCCTACATCTCCAAGGCTCTTCCTCACGATCAGACTGGTTCATCTTACGACTTTATGCTGGCTCTTGTAGAGCTTACAGATGCTTTCCCTCAAGCCTGGACCACAAGCTATACATCTAAGAAGCCAGCCGGCACGAGATTGAGAGGTTGTATCAAGCGCGGTTCTCAGGCCGGACCTGCCGAGTTTTGGACTAATGCCTGGCTTCTGTTCAGCAAGCTACCCACAGAGGTTTTACCTCAAAAGTATTCCGAAGCCGAAGAGTTGCTTAATGCAGTGCATGATGGTGTTGGTCAGAAGGACGATCGCTTCAACGCATCTGCAGCTTGGTTCACCTACTTCAAGATTCTCGATCTGGTCCAAAACAGTGCATCCTTGTCTGATGAGGAACACGAGACTCTGCTCAACAAGATGGCAGTTCCAGCTATTGAACAATATTTGCGACCATCCTCTAGTACCTCGGACTGGCTGATTTCCGGTGCTAAGCCTGCTTGGAATGTTTCAAAGGCCGCATTCTGCAAGCGCTTGCCGACTGTTTTGGAAAAAAAGTGGCCCGAATACGCTACACTACTCATTGAGGATATTCGAACATCGCTTCCAGAGCAAGCAAAGGATTTCGAGAAGTCTCAAGCGCACATTGCCTCCGCAACTGGAAGATGGGCATCGCTCCAATCAGAGCTTCTACGTGAGGAGTATCAACTGCCAGAATCTCTGCAAGCAGTCTTCTCTCAATCGGCCAAGGACATCATCAAGGCATCTCTCGAAACACTCAGATCCAGAAATGGAAAACCATATGGCGCTGCTGCCGCTGTGGACGAATTGCAAAATCATTGTAAAGCTCTACTCGCCAAAGACCAGGAAACTCAGGATATCATTGCAACTTTCGTGGTTGAAGATTTGCCAGAATTAGTATCCTCGCCTTCGCAGAGACAATTCGTCTCCCTCCTATATCATTTCCAAACCGACTCTCGTTTCGGTGAGGCATGGAACAAGACCGCAAATGCTATCGGTAACAGCCCGGATTCTGATGAGAAGTTGAACGCTTTCCAGGATTTGCTAGCTTCGCCTAGAGTCAAGCCTGCTGCAGAGCTTGCTGCTCAGAACGGTGACATTCAAGCTTTCTTACAACGACAATTCAAGTCCAGCTTGGAAACAGGACAGCAATGGAGCTTTGTTTCGGGTATCCTCAAGGGTACACCGAGTGTAGCTTCTACAGAGACCGTCGACAGCATGCTAGCAGACCTGACTGCTTCGCTCTCAGTGTCGGACAAGGCAGGTTCTGCTCTAGATGGTTTGCAAGAAATTTCTCGAAGCAACAAGACTCTCGTCAAGGAGCACATCAAGAAGCCTAGTGGATCTCAACTTCTTCCCAACCTCCTACTGTTGGAAGAATCTGCCGATGAAACACTGGCTGCCAAGGCCTCCAGCATCAGCAAAAGCATCGTTACCGAAGCAGACAAGGCTGGTTCCCAAACCATCCTCTTTGACGTTGTGCATCAGAGTCTGAGAGATGTGTCATCAAGCTCACTTCCAATGCCTCAGGTTCTAGACATGGCTACCAACCTCATTCAGGAGAGTGACCTTGAACAAAAGAAGCAGGAGGTTTCAAAGCAAGCCCTGCCTGATTTGGAGTCTTGGAGAGCTGCGATCGCGCCATTCACCGAGACTGCACCTTCCATCGCGCTTGCAATAACCAGTGTCTTGGGTGGTGCCACTTACCTGGTTGACCCCGAAACAAAGTCTGATTCCTCCAAGGTGTTGAGGGATGCTGATGGCTTGTCGCAAGCTCTTAGATTTGCCATGTACACCTCTAGGGTGTTCTCCAACCGTGCTCTGCTCCAGGCACTTGAACCCGAAACACAAACAGAGCTGTTCCAGCTCTTCTACATCACACACATTCTTCTCACAGAAAGCATTTCTCTGACAGCACAGGGAGGTCTTGCTTCGCCGAACCCAGAGACCGAGGCCGAGGTGGTCGAGTTCGTCAACGAAGCCAACAAACTCATTGGGGACTGCTTCCAGCAATACGAAGACGCATCTTCGTCTTATGCGTTTGTTGGTACAGTTCTTGACAACTTCTTTGACAACTCAAAGGGTAGCAGTACATCAGCGTTTTACCATGCTCAAGCACTCAGCCATGCGCTTGGCGATCTCGAGTCCATTCATGGTGGTAGTCACGCCAAAGTACAAGAGTACGAAGATAAAGCACTACAGCTCTACAAGGCCAAGGATGTCATGCCCTTCACGGCTTGTACCAGTGGTCTCAAGGAATCATTGTCCGAAAGCAAGAAACTCGACAGACAGACTAACGAGCTGGTTGCCGATCTCACTGGCTTGGACGCTGTTCAGTCTCCTGAGAAGGTCATCACAAAGCTTGTCATGCTTAATGCTTTGTTCCCTGATAGCAAACAAGCTGACAGTATTGTTGCCAAACAGCGTCTCATCTTCGTGATGAAGCATATACTACCTTGGCTCGAGAACGACGAAGTGGTTACACCGATCAAGGCTGAGACTTGCAAGACGTTACTTTTCGTCCTGCCTGGCGTCAGCGACATCTACGGTGAACACTGGTCGCAGATCCTGGCCTTCCTGACTCACACATGGGACCTGGGCTTCGTCCGTGATGAGACTGCTGACGAGAGTCGTATGGCTTTGGTCTACACTACTCTTCAACTTTCTTCTATTCTTCGTAGGCTCAAGTCAAGCGAAGAGCCGAATGATGATCTTGTTGATGCTTGGAAGGAGAGTTCTGAGGTGCTTTACATGGGCTTGATGAACCTCGTCAGACAAGGCCAAGGTCAGTCTGATGAGCACCACGAACCTCTAAAGGCACTGTTCCAGTCACTAGGCAGCGAAGTCGCAAAATGGTCCACTGGCGAAATAGAAGATGAAGCAGAGCTCTATCCTCTGCTCTACACACCATCAAAGGCCCTTCAGAAGACAGCTTTCGACATCTTGCACCGTGTCATTCCAGCGGCACAGGAGCAAGTCTCCTTTGATGCAGCACTCGAGAAGAAGGCAGCAAAATTGCCGGAGGAGCTGTTGTCCTTGCTGCTCGCACCACCTACGTTGGACAGCCTAGCTGATGCATCTTTCCGCACTGGTATCCCTCACGAGTTGCAAGCATACCTTTACAGTTGGCAACTCGTCTTTGATCACTTCGCCAACTCCAGTTACCAGGTCAAGTCCGACTACGTCGAGGCCCTGCGTGAGGGCGAATATCTTGGCCACTTGCTGGAGCTGACGTGGGAGCTTTTGGGTCATGTCCGCGGCCGTCCCGTCGACGTATCGAAATACGATGTCCGCCGATTCGACTACCTCGACCAACAAGGTGATCTCGAAGGCCTGAGTGCAGACAAACGCATGCATTGGCTTTTGGCTCACCTCTACTACCAATCTCTGATGCACGTACCTTCCCTCACAAAGACCCAATTCCTGGCCATCAAGTCACGACAAACAGGCCTGGCCGTCGAAAGCTGGACTGCCAAATACATTGCCCCTCTCATCGTTTCCGCATCCCTGGACTCAGTCTCACAATGGGCAGACGCCGTCAAAACCGACCCAGAATACGAAGGTTGGAGCGCCAAAGTCTCGCCCCGCAGCCGCGAAGTCCAATTCTCATATCTCGTTGACGAGCAAACAATGTCCATCGTCATCCGCCTGCCTGAAACTTACCCTCTGGCCTCCGCACGCGTCGAAGGCCTCAACCGCGTTGCTGCCGACGAGCGCAAATGGCAATCTTGGTTACGCAACTGCCAGGGTGTGATTCAATTCAGCAATGGCAATTTGATCGATGGCCTCACCACTTGGAAACGCAACGTCACTGGTGCACTGAAGGGACAATCTGAATGTGCTATTTGCTACAGTATCATTTCTGGAGACAGACAGTTGCCTAGTAAGAGGTGCAGCACTTGCAAGAACTTGTTCCATAGTTCTTGTTTGTTCAAGTGGTTCAAGACGAGTAATGCTAGCACGTGCCCGCTTTGCAGAAACCCTTTCAACTATGGTTAGAAGTGTTGAGATGGAGGGTTAGTGAAGAAGGGGACTTTTGTGTATAGAGATGCTTGCGATAGATTTGTAATGTTAAAAAAGTTTGGATGACACGCATGAAGTTCGGAGAACGTCTCAAGTCTTATATAAATTTTAGTGTGCAATCTTTCCAGAGGCTAGCAAGTCCATGAGGATGTTTCCTGTGTGTTAAAGTCGTCGTGGGATTGTTCTGTCACGTTTCACATGCACGAGTTCTATGAGCTATGGGACTTTGGAAGGATGGTTTCTTCGCACAGTAACTGAAGATGCTTGCTGCTTTGATACCAGAAGCAGTTTCAAAAATCAGGTGAACAACAGATGACTTTCACACTATGCATACACTAGCCTCGAATGCTACACAGAGCACCGCGAGAAACAAGAAACTGCTCACTTCACAAATCTCCCCTTCACTCCCCCCTAATACATACATTTCCCTCAACTCCCCATTATCACTGCAAACCGGCTGAGTGGTGTAACGGCTTACACTCACGCCTTTTGACTTGCATTCGGTAATAAAACCACCGTTCAAATCCTGCCGTGTACGCCTTAATCCATGACTTTAGCCAAATGTCCGACATTTGGTGGCTATAATCAAGGGAGCAGAATGGGAGTTTTTCCAGAGAGCTGAGGCTCTGGTTTTTTTGTTGGACTGAGGGGAGGGATGGGATGGGATGGGAGATTGTTTTAGGAGGGTGGGTGGGAGGTTGTGTTGGTGTTATCTGGGAAGGAGGTTGGTTGTGTTTTGGGAAGGAGTTGTGTTTTGGGAAGGAGTCGTGGACTTACCACGCTGTTGTCACGGAAGAAAGAAAGCTAGCGAGATGATTCGATAGAAGTAGCATACTCACAATCTACACTTGTCACAATCATCAGTCACTTATCATTAACTCTGCTTTCTTTTCTTTCTCGCGCTGATTCAGCAGGAAGATGGGATTCTAAGAATTCAATGTTGAGTGCAGTAAATGCTTCATCCAAGTTCAGAAGATACTCTACACCGCAGCAGCGATATAAAGCTCACTTACTCAGTGATGAGTCTAAAATCTTAGTGTGCCAGTCTTCCATCTCGCGTGTTGGTCACATCAAAACTATGCATAAAGAGCATTATCGGCGCAAAAAGTATTGTTTCTCTCTTCATGAGGCTGAGAGTTGAACTCGAGACCTTTGGGAGCGCAGCAAAACGGTACAGACCAATCAATCTATCACAGACGCGGCTGCTACACTAAAGTGCACACCCGCAGGCCGAGAACATGGTTGGGCCGATACCGTTGAGAAAGGGGACGTTTTGATGTTATATAAAGCCCATCTTTTTAGGACTGGGTCAAGGTCTCTGTATCATACTTTCCGATCTTCGAGCCTTTTCACTGCTGGTCTCTACGAGCTCTTGAGGTGTTTGTAGATTTACTCTCGTACCAAAAGATTGTGAATGCAGAGGTGCTAGTAATGGTGTTGGTCGACACAGTGATTGGGTCAGACGGACTTCGAGAGTCCAAAGATATCCATAGATTGTCTCAGCCGATTTGAACTTGATTTAGAGTTGAGGGTTTCTCAGTCGTTCGAGATGATCTATAGAGTTCCGTTGGATATTCATGAACTACCGGAGTAGGTTTAAAACAGATGAGTTTGAACGGATGGCTTGAACGTGGACAGGTGGTCTTGGACTATTCAGATAGATCGATTGATACAGATTCTCTGTGTTACTATCGAAAGCCCAGTTGTTCAGCAACACCCACATCAATACCAAAACGTCTGCCCTCTCCTTCCTTTGTCTCTAACAAAGCATCTCCACTCGTCTCATCCGTCTCGTTGGATACAGTATCAACCCCCCTGCGTGTCTTTGGCCACCAGCCCAGACTAAACAACCAGCCATCATACACCTTATCAAGCTCCTTACCCTGCTTCCAGAGAGCCTCGCGTGGAATCAATGGCTTCTTCTCATCGCACATGTCTGAACCAGCAAATAGAGTTAATTGACTGGCTATAGTTGTTGGCTTTCTTGGGAGCGTGCCGCGCAGATCGGTGAGCCAGAATGCGCTTGCTCCTAGTATTGTCATGGCTGTCAACATTATTTGCAGAGCGAGCTTGGAGGCGAAGTCCACCTTGAGCCGTGATGTGGTTATGTGCATATTGCCTGTGATCCGATTGATCCCGTCAGTAGAATTTTGTGCCTTGGGTCGCCGGAAGCGCTGGTCGATGACAAATGTCATGTATCTCGTGTACAGACTCCCAACAGCTTCTGCGAGTCTTTCACGGTTGGCTTTGCCAGTCAGATCTTGTCGAGAAGTACCATTAGGCCCATAGACCACATGGTTCATGAATCTACCAATTGTGTCGAGCCCTGAGAAATCTTCCTCTTGTATATTGAATCTGGTGAGGTCCTGGAAATATGCTTGGACACGATACGGAAAACTGTCAATACCTTTGGTGCCGTTCGTCAAGTAATCAGCCGCCTCTGAAATGATAACGGGTTCAATGTTGGTGTTTATTGACGGGTGCATCATATCGTGTCCCAGATATGTTACATTCAGCTTGACTTTCTCGATCTTTTGAGAACATAAGACGGCGCTTACGTTGTCATGGACAATCTCGATGGAATCAAACCCTACGAACATGGCACCTATCGATGGACAACCGGCCGGATTATCCGCTTGGTAGAGTATGTTGTCAGCGTTCTCGCCGTAATCGGTTTGCGGAGACACTGTCCATGGTCCGAGGTGTAGGTCGTAGAAACTGCTCCACCATTGGATCTCTTCGGTGACATGTGTACCGTATGCAATGGAGAACTCGTAATATGCCTCCGTCCCGTTCCTCCCTGCATGCTGACACCTAGGCGAAAGTGGTGGACGAGCGGAGAATGTGATGGTATTGCCATTGGGATCACGGTTGATATCCAAGTATTCATTCGTGATGACTTCGCAATCCAATTGTGGGCGCAGTCCTTCATATTGAATTGTTATGTTCTGCGTTTTTGGATTGCCATAAACGTCCTCACCAGGCGATATTCTCATATCTGCGATGCTGGGGAAGACAATATTATGCCAACTCGAAGATGGTAGAGCCGTACCACCATGCTGGAAACTGTCAAACAAGATGCTTGCGCCTCCATCACCCGAGCCTGAGCTATTGTACCAACTCACATCCCAGATGTCTGTCAGCGAAGCTGTGATGGGGTAGTCTGTCACCACGGCACGATCGATCACCCACAATCCCGACGACACAATCGTCAGTGTGCTTCCTATCATACCAGCCAAGTTGGAGAAAGCAGAGCTGACATGGCGTACCTTGATCGAATCAAATAGAGCCACTGGGGCCAGCTTTCCAAGAAGGCTAAAGCAGAGACTGCGACTACCAGGCACAGCTCCCGACCGAAGGAGACCGTACGGAGCAAAGGATGCGATAGTGAAGTCCAGAGAGTTGAACAGCGTAGCAATCAAAAGAACAATTGAACTCGAGATGTACTGTGAAAGATAGGTTGCCATCTGTTCTTTGCCGTAAATGTCCACCAGGCCATGACCCCTTCGAGATTTTTGATAGAGTACCTCGAGCAAGATTATGGCTACCACAGGAACAATCAACATCAGAGCCACCATAGTATATTGAGCGGCAAGCGGGATCCAGACAGTTGTCTTCTGGTACGCCTTCTTCTCTGCCGTCTTCTTCGGGGTTCCTTGCCTTTTTGTTGTTGCCTTGATCTGGAAGGAATGATCGAACTGGGTCTTGAACTCATATCTGGATAACGAATTGGACAGTTGACTCGTTCTTAGGTTACCGCAGACACTAAGGATTTCAGTCATGGTCGGGCTTGTTATCATCATGGAGCTGCTTGTTGCCAGATATCCTGGATGTTGAGGCACGACATCGGTACAGGTCGTGAACATGATGCAGACCGTAAGTATAATCAGCAGAGCAAAGCCCACGACCATCGCCCATAGTGAAATCAGTCCAACCTGAAGTCGAGGTTCGATGGAAGTTGCTGTAGCATTCGAAGTAACATTCGTTGTCCTGGTAAAACTCTGCCGGCCAAATTGTGATGCTATGCCGGCCCAAACTTGATGAGCAGACGATTGTAAAGTCTCTGCATACAAGAATTGATCTAGCGACTGTTCTCCAACGAGCGTCCGCAACATTACATAGTACAAAGGTACTGTTACTTGTTGGATCTTTTGTTCCTCCGTGACGTTGACACGTATGTCTAGATCTTCTGAGTCCCACAGTGCGTCATGCATAAGCTCTCCTAGCATAACGCCGGTAAGGTTGTTAAGATGTCCTGTTGTAGCAAGCTGGTTCACCTGGACTGAGCCATTTTTCGAATCGAGAAGGATGGCCGCTTTGTTCATCGAATAGTCTATCTTACAGATTACTGCTGCCGCCTCATGGGGAATGGCTCTGTGCTGTGAGATGTCGTCTCCCTCCGAAAAGAACGGCCACATGCTATGATTGCTCACGAGCAATGCGAACCGAAAGTCGAAAGGTGTATTGACATCAATCTTGCCAAGCCAAGATGTGTTGGCGACCTCTGAACAATTAACTCTCCAGAAGTGGTACTGGACATCAGAAGGTGGGCATGTACCATTGTTGTAACATGAAAGGAAAGAGGGGTACATATAGAGAGTCGTTTGGTCCTCTGCGCCAACTGAGCAAGTAGTACTGTTCAAGTGAACTGCCATAATACCTTGCGCATCTGTGCGAAAAGAAGGTTGTGCTATCTCACATGAAATGTTAGGGACGAATGCCTCGACTTCGGTAATAACACTGAGCAATCCTGTTGTTTCCTGTTGCTCGAATGACTGAAATACCATGTTATTTAGCGAGATGTTGTAGTCATGACCTTCGTCCTCCAAAACTTTGATGTATGCATGCACTGGACCCGCTGAAACATTGGAATATGTTGCAAGTTCTTCGTTGTTTGCCTGAACGATGCCATCCCCAGGCACAGTCTTCCAGAACTCATCCGTAGCGAAGCCTGTGGTTAAAGTTATGGGCTTTGATCTGATCACCGCTGTTGGTGTGAGAACCAGCAGGCCAGTAGAGAGCAATATGATTAGCTTCATGATGGTGAAACCCGCAATAGAAGCAGCGACTGGAATGTGTCGACGGCGTACGGCTCGGATCCAGCTAGTGATTAGAATAGGAGAAATATAATCGAGCATTAGACTGTTGTCGGCATCTTTCGGACTCTTATACATCTCTTGCCATGGCTGCATCAACTTGCAATAATAATCAACCTGGCGCCACAGGCCGAGAACGACGACCAAGACTGCAGTAGGGCCATATGTCCAAGCATAGTGGTTTGAAGATAGAGTTGGGCGGATACCGTCATGAGCTTTTGCTACAGTCAACAGAACAATCAGAGAGGCAACAAGTGCTGTGAACAAAGCTATCAGCGCAAGAAGAGTTGGTTTACGCAACCAAATCGATGTCCAGTATTTTCCAGGCGTTTCATCTTCTGGTGAATCCCGCCTGACGTTTCCAATCAGGGCTGGAGTATCAATACTGTCGCGGTCAGACGGTCCCTCAGCTTGTGGTGACAAGTCAGGTCCCAGTGAGCAATTCGAATCCATTGATGGTCCGGTATTCGTCTGAAAGTCCTAGTTAGAGTTGTGGCGGTCGTAACGTATACCTTATGCATAAAACAGGATGGGAAAGAATGCTATATACTGCCTTGTCATGTATGTTGGTTATGCGGCTGAGCCTGATCAGACTGGTTTCTAGACCGGCCCATATGGGCCGCTATATTCCCTACAAGATGTGTATGTCTCCAATAGATCAAGTGTGGCTTGCATACTGCTTACGCTCCCAGTTACCCGGTGTATGACCACATGTGATGGGATCATCGTAGGATCTTGCATCGTGACGGCTTGGATTCATACGCTATCAGGTGGCTGCATGTCTGCTTGATGGTGCGAGGCTGGATCGGTCGTCCGCAACCTGCAAGTAGTCGATATCGCAAGGCTGTGTGCGTCGTGTGATGCCTGTAAAGAGATAATCATCTGGTCGGAGGCGACAGCGAGAATGCATCTACGAGATGTGGGATGTATTTGGCAAAATGTTCATGGAGTTGATACATCAATATGAGAAGGCTCATATAATAGTCGTCGACAAGGACACACGAGGGTTGGATGGAGAGAATTACGTGTTGATTCCGAATACGATGTCAACAACTGTTGCCAACCAAAGCTACTCTGTTCGTGCTTTCCGAAACGCGCCCATCTGCTCTGCCTGACATCAGCCACTGGATTTGATGTCCGCGAATACTTGATAGAATGCCGAAGCATCTTCTGCACCTTCGAGCCTTTCGCCATTGATCTCGAAGGTCGGTACTGACTTGACTCTCAAGTCCCTGGCCCGCTGTGCCTCTTCATCGACTTCAGCTCCGCCATTATCGCTGTACAACCATTCCATCGCCTCATTTTCAGCCAAACCGGCAGCGATGCTAGCTTTAAGCAGGTCATCGTGACAAGTCACATCAGTGTCTCCCTCGAAATGCATCGCAAACAACTCCTTCGCAAGCTTCATCTGCACATCCCCACCCTTCAGCCCCGCAAGATGCATCATGCGGTGTGAATCCTTGGTGTTTCCAACCTTGCCGGCGAAACTGAAGTCAATGCCGTGAGCCTGTCCAACGCGTTTCAATCGCAGTTTTATTCCTTCTGCGCGATCGGCTCCGTTCTTTTGTGCTATGCGGGTTGAGGCCAGGATGCCTGGAGTGGGTAGATTGGCGTCGAGATAATAGGGTGACCAGGTTATGCGAAAGGTGTCTTTGGAGGCATTGGGATAGGTGCGTTGATAGAGGTTTATCGCTTGTTCTAAGGTGCGGAGACCGATGTAACACTGATGTCGTGGACTTGTTAATGGTTGATTAGACGAATTGAAAGGTGATGAGCATACCCAGGGACAAATAGTGTCTGAGTAGATCTTGATGTTGAAGGTTGTTGGTGATGCCATTTCGTCGCGAGGTCCTCGAGGTATGTAAAGTTTTAGGTTATGGAATCCTTTAGAGTATATCTTCCAATCGCCATGAATCGTGAGTGTAAAGGATGTTATCGGAGGGGCTTTGGGGCTTTTTGTTCGATCGAAGCTGTCTGACAGACACCATGCGTTATTCTGCTGCCTAGGCGTCACGACATGCCACAACATATTCGAGATTACTTCAAGGCAGTAAAGGACTTTGTGGTACTTGAGTTTTGTATCTCGTCTACACTATATCGCGAGCATGGTGTCGACGAGATCAGAGACAGGGTGGCACACCCTGCAACCAAACTTGTCAAAGATAGCCAACATTTCACTTCAAGACCGAACCCCAACCACAGCAATATCTGTTCAATCATAGAATCTGCGAGTCTCGTTATAAGTCTCCGTATCACGCAAGACGAATCCACAACGGTTAGGCAACACTATTGGAGAAAGCAATAACCAAATCAGCCACCTGCCAAGCTCGGTATAGCGTCGTAGGATTGTCAAAGCGTAATTAAGAACAAGGCCGCAGCAATTCGAACATTGACTTGATAAAGCACATCTTCAGCCTCGTCTGAGGACTTCAATTGTTACTGCGAGAATCGTTATCGTTAGAGTCATGTTGCTCAAAAACTCCGCACTGTTGTCAGGCGCGTTTTTGGCTTCGTCCGCTGTTGCCCAATTCCCGCCGAAGCCTGAGGATGTCAAGACTGTCAAGTCGAAATTCCACCATGGTATTGAGATTTCGTACAAAGAGGTTGATGTATGTAACTTTTGAGCTCAACGACACTGCTTGGTCTCATATCATCTGGCTCATTGATGCACTTTGTTACATTCAGGGACTAATCTCATCTTCAGCCCACTATCTGCGAGACAACCGAAGGTGTTCGCAGTTTCTCCGGATATGTTCATCTGCCACCTCATAGCATTAACGAGACTCATGAGAGCCAGGACTATCCCATCAATACGTCAGTCCAATATCATCCTGGTTGTAATGGTGTCATATACTGATATGGCCCAGCTTCTTCTGGTTCTTCGAATCTCGCAAGGATCCCCACAAGGCTCCTTTGTCAATCTGGCTCAATGGTGGACCTGGAGGAAGCTCCATGATGGGTGCACTCTCTGAGAACGGCCCTTGCTTCGTCAACGATGACAGCAACTCTACACGCCTGAACCCTTGGTCGTGGAACAATGAGGTAGGACTAGACCATGCTATAGCACAGGACGCTGCTAATCCATGCTACAGGTCAACATTTTGTACATCGATCAGCCTGTTCAGGTCGGATACTCTTACGATGTTCCAACTAACATCACTGTCAATCTACTTGCTGACAATGAGGGCCCCGATTCCATTGAGGTTGCCGACTTCAGCTCCGGTATTCCTGATCAGAACGCTACTTTCTTGGTTGGCACTGCGAGCAGTCAAAATTTCTCTGCTACCGTTAACAGCACGCAGCACGCGGCTGTTGCTTTCTGGCACTTCGCCCAGACATGGTTCGAAGAGTTCCCACAGTACAAGCCCCATGACGAGAAAATTTCTCTCTTCACAGAGTCATATGGTGGCAGATACGGTCCCACCTTTGTCAAAAAGTTCATGACTCAGAACGAGTTGATTGCCAACGGATCGATCTCAGGCCCTGGAACGCACTATTTGCACCTTGACACTTTGGGTATAATCAACGGCTGCATCAATGCTGAGGATTCCACTTCTGCATACGTCGAGTTCCCCGTTGCCAACACCTACGGCATTCAGGGCTTCACCGAGGAGCAATATTTCCACGCCAAGTACGAATACATTCGCAAGGGAGGTCTGCGCGACCAAATTCAAGAATGTCGCAAAATGCAACTCGAAACCGACCCTAATGACTACGGCGATGTTGAGAAGACCAACAAACACTGCATGCAAACGGGTGAGAATATCGAAAAACAGACCGTTGCCTTGTACATGGAGAGTAAGAAGTTTGGATGGTTCGACATAACCCATCAACAGAACGACCCTTTCCCAAGCCAATACCTCGTAGGCTACTTGAACCAACACTGGGTTCAGGAAGCGCTAGGTGTGCCTGTGAACTTCACCGCCGTCTCTCCCACAGTCTACGAAGCTTTCAAGGGCACTGGTGATATCAACAAGGGTGGCTTGATCGAGGATCTTGCTTACATCCTTGACAATGGCGTCAAAGTAGCCATGATGTACGGTGATCGAGACTACGCCTGCAACTGGATCGGCGGTGAGGCTTCATCCCAGAAGATCCCATGGGAGTCGCAAGAAGCATTCTCCAAAGCCGGATATACTCCTCTTGTGCTCTCCCCTGTCCACTCTGGCGGTCTTGTCAGACAATACGGCAACTTGAGTTTCACCAGAGTATACCAGGCTGGTCATCTGGTGCCTAGCTACCAGCCCGAAGCCGCATACGAGATTTTCATGCGCAGTTTGTTCAACAAGGATGTTGCCACTGGCGAAATTGCTGTGTCGGACCAGTACAAGACCAATGGTACTGAGGATGCATGGACACCTAGTGATGTCTTGCCTGCTCCCAAGAATGAGTGCTATACTCTGAACCCTGATTCTTGCACTGAAGAGGAGCAAGCTTGGCTCAAGGACGGCACTGCCGTCATCGAGAATTGGATTCTTGTTGGTCGCGAGAAAAGTGGCAAGAGAGGTGGACAACAGCAGGCCTTACTTGCAGAGGGCATGTATGAGCTTTAGATGGGCACAGCGTGCAAAGTGATACTGTGTATGGCAGTCATTGGCTTTACCCAGTCCTCTAAACATTATTCAGGTAGCATACTCTTGTGAATGTTTGAAGTTGTATTTGAGGTTGAGTGATCCTTCTGTTTCGCACTTTCCCCCCTATCAAGACTTTGCATCGCTCCTTCCTTTATGAAGACAGACGCTCGTCCTAAATCTTCACGTGTGAGCTTGCAACGCTGCTTCCTAACACGACTTGAAGCCCGCAAGACTTCTGAGGCATTTCTTCTCACCCTCTCGCCTCATTCAACACCCACCGCCACAAGGATGCCTACCTTCAACTTCTACTTCGCCGCCGCCTCGCACGCTCAACCACCTTCCACAGTCATAAACATGAACAACACCATTGCTCCCACTGCCACCAACAACCCCGCTGCTAAAAACACAACCAAACAGAGCAAGAAATACTACTGTAAGCTTCATCCTCACATCCAACCTTCGCTCTCGATCACTGACCACACACACAAAGGCTCGTACGGCAAACATGGCTACAACAATTCACACGACACCAAAGATTGCCATCTGCGCAAGAAGATCGGACACAATATCACCCACCCTGCCCATCCGGCCACAAAGGTTTGGAAGTCGACAGCGCTTCAAGCTTGAGATCTAGACACAGCTGACGATTATGAACAGGCGTTCCGTCAATCCCTTGACAGGGTGGCCAGGAAGCAGCTCAGTATCGACGAGGCAGAAGACTCTAGAAAGTCCAAGCAGAAGGAGAAGAGTTTGGCTGATTATACCAATCAAGAGCTGAAAATGGGTGTTGAGGAGCTGGAGAACAAGTTGGAAGAGATGAGAAAGGAGATGAAGCACCGTGGCATCAGATGATGCCAGTACAAAGACCTGCTACGTCCGATTACTGTATCGGCGACATGACTTCCATTCCTTGCTCTTCACCATAGCTTTACAAGCAAACCTCAATCAGACAGCATCTCTACAACTTAGCTCCCTGCCTCTTCTTGACCCACTCATCCACAGCCTTCACGCCCGCTGTTGCAACCTCCTCGTCCTGAGCCGGGGTCCCCGTACTAACACCCACGGCTCCCACCACAACCCCCTCGATCTTTATCGGCACACCACCCCCAATCAACATAAACCTACCACCATTGGAGTTATGAATGCCGTAAGCCACACCCCCAGGCAAAAAGTTTGGAGACTTGTAGGCAGAAGTGGGTTGTTTGTGCCCTGCTGCCGTAAAGGCCTTGTCGATGGCAATGGAGATGGAGGTTAGTTTTGCCGTGGGTTGGCGGATAAAGTGTAGGAGGTGTAGGGTAGAATCTACGATTGCGATGTTGAAATCTGATGCAGAGAAAAAGAATGGTTAGTTCTGTGATCTGATTTGGATTCATAGAGAGATATACCAATGCCCATCTCCTGTGCCTTCTTCTGAGCAGCTGCCGAAGCTATCTCCGCAGCACGCAGACTGAGAACAGGCAGCGATCTTGTTGCCGAGTCTGACATTGTGTTTACGTTTCTTGTTTACAAAACGAACTGAGATTCCGGTATCAAAAATAACGATGAATATGTAATCGTTGACAGCTTCAATGGCTTCAAAGATGGAGTCAGTCGTTGAATAGTAGGTCGTCTCCACTGCAAGCAGCAAGCACCCGAGGTTCAGCGGCTGGCTGGGTCCTCTGCCCGCTCTGTGCTGTGCTTTGCTTTCCGTGCATGACTTCATGACTTTCACATGTCGTTTTGTGGAGTTTCCATTCATCCTTTTTTGGTTTTTTTGTTGTGCATGCAAGGTACTATGGAGTTCTTCCAGTGGGATGTCAAGGACAGGTGGCTCTTTATCTTTGTACAGCTGGCACCAATCGACTCTGTTGAAATGGCATGCGAACCATTTGCAATCAGCTCCACACGTGGTGGTTTGATTATTCTAAATGGTCTGAGCGCAATTTAACGATTGGGAAATGAAATATCCCATGCCGACACCGGCTTCAGAAGTCAATACGTACTCAATAGAGAGAGAAAAACTTTGAACAGAACAGAGAAAGAAGTTTAGAGGTCGTTAAGAATGTACACACTCCTCTCTTTGTGATAAGAGTGTGGTGTGGTTGTAGTAGATTGTTGGTCTATCTTGAAAAAAGAAGTATAATCATTTCCCATGAAAAACAAAATGCCGTGAGTCTGGGATATTGTTGAATCATCGCCAAACGCCGACGCTAGATGCATGCATAGCACGTTACAGCCAACCCGAGTCTATGTTGAA
>SWBJ01000566.1:0-22381 GCA_024195555.1 Aureobasidium sp. EXF-12298
TTTTGACCCTGGGCGGCGTAGCGGGAGATGGTCGAGGCCTTACCGATATGCTGGTGGTTACCACCACCGTGAGGCTGTAGATTGTGTCAGTGTGCTGTTTCTGTCGTGTCTGTTGATTGTGTGTGGTCCTTACGTGATCGACGGGGTTCATGGCAACACCACGAGTCTTGGGCCATGAGTTGCGCTTGACGGCGAACTTGTGCTTAGCGCGCGAAGCCTTAAGCAGAGGCTTGTCTGTTCTGCCACCACCAGCAACGATACCGATCATACCACGGACGCTGGACTTGACGACCTTCTTGGCACCAGAGGGGAGCTTGACACGGGTCTTGCCCTCGTCGGGGTTGTGGCCAATGACGGTGACGTAGTTACCAGAGGTACGACCAAGAGCACCACGGTCGCCCATCTTCTCCTCGACGTTGGTGACAACGGTACCCTCGGGGCAGGATCCGAGAGGGAGGACGTTGCCGATAGTGAGGGAAGCGTTCTTGCCGGCGTAGATGAACTGGCCGGTGTACATGCCCTCGTTGGCGATGAAGGTCTCGGTGTGGAGCTTGAAGCGGTAGGGGTCACGGAAGACGACCTTGGCCAGGGGGGCACCACGGCCGGGGTCGTGGATGATCTCCTTCACGACACCACGAACATAGCCGTGTCTCTCAGCGAAGTCGAGAGTGCGGAACTGGGCGGGGGCCTTGTTGAGTCCTTGAAAGAGCGTCTAAGTCAGTGGGAGCGTTCGGGATTGATGCAGGCGTGCGAATGGATATGCGTACTGGTGTTGGCCTGCGAGCAGATTGTGTCAGTATACGATTGAAAATTTCGCGAATGTTTGCGCACTCTCGACGCAGGGTGGACGACGTACAGTGAAGATAGAGCCACGGCCCTTTCTCTGGTTGCGAATAACACGACCCTAGATATCCTGTCAGCACATTGCGCGCTGGGTTGCTGGGTCCTGGCAGGCTGATTTTACCATTTTGAATGTGGTTGGCGGTTCTGCTGTCGCTGGGCGTGCGAGAAATCGAAAGTCGACAAGCGCTCGAAGGTATTTCGCGAACGCCAAGCTTACGCTAGCGTGTGTGTGTGCGGTGCTTCGGCTTTCAGCAGCCGAACATCCGCCGACTCTATGAACATGCTTTCAGCAGCCGAACACCATTCACTTTATTACTATTATCTCTGCGTTGTATATCTCCATCACTCGATGCTGCCGATGATGTCGCAGGAATAAACATCATAAAGTGGTATCCGCATTGCTGTGAGAACCTCTGCGCAAGCTTTCCACAACCCGCAGCTTAGCACTATCCTGCATGCCAGATTCGACTTGGAGTATGCACAAGTCAGAGGTTGGTGATGGTCACTTATGGAATAGAGCTAAGAGGTCTGATACATGCATTCATGAGCATATCAAGATAGGTCGGTCGGTGTCTACTGAATGATTCAATTTTCGAGACAGATATGAAAAGTGGAAAACACTTCAGAACATGCAAACAACGTATCGCTGGCGATGCGTAGGTAAGCCAGTTGTCTCAGACCATCAGAGTTAACCTAGGAGACAAGACAAACAAGGTGTTGGTGTTGCAGGTGTTGCAGGAGAAACCTAAGCCACTGCACAACTCGGTCTGAGCAGCGTATATAAACATGCCTGCAGACCACCTCTGCATTCTATCTTTAAATCACCAAACCCCTACAACTTCGCTAGTGCCATTCGACTGGTACTCATCTCTTCATCCACAAACCACCTCCTTCTATCAGAATCATGCTCTTCCTGGCTCTTCCTGTTCTTGCCTGTATTGGCTTCACCTCTCTGGGTGTCACTTCCGGTACATATGACTGCCTTACTTAGCAGTATGCGGCCTTACTGACTCTTATATCAGGCTCTCTCGCTGCACTCTGGCAGTCAGTCTTTGGTATCGGACCAATCTTCAGCCTGCTCCAGAGTGCAACCACTGGCGGTGTATACGCAGCTACGATTGTCTCAACCAGCACTTCGACTATGCTTGGTGGTTTGCTGTACGGCATCAAGTCGGTCGTCATGCCTCCACCTAAGAAGCTCAAGTGGTGGGAGACAGAAGAGTTTGACGCGGTCGTCGGACTTCTGCTTATGCTGCTGGCTATATGGGGCCTGAAGTGCTTCCTGTACAGAAGATGGTTCTGATACGACTCGGACCAACAATCCATCACTGAGTGTTGGCCATCTTCAATAACCAGACCGTGTTCTCGAGAGACATCACAGGCTCGCCCAGACCTCTCACAGACAAAATTCATCATTGTACTGTCAGCAGACGGAAGCCCTTTCAATCCTGTACACCATCCGACACAGCTGTCATGAAGTATGTCCATGCAAACTTACCAAGTCATTCAAGACCTTGTGTGGGCCGGACATGGCAATAATCCACAACACCTTCACTTGCACTAGTCTGAGATAACTATCTGAATACAGCTCAAGAACGCAAAATATCACCAGCCATGGTAGAAGAAGGAAAGACAGACTGGAATCCCGAGCAAGGAACGAGTGTCGAAAACAAAGTCGTTAATCTTGAATCATTCTGTAGTCGAATACCCAAAGCAGCCCCTTCGTATCCTGTCATAGCATGCATGAAAGATAGCATATGTTCCAACCAAAAATTCACACTGTCCATATCTTTTCTTCTACGATCTCCCTGTTTTTTGAGTAGAAGAAATGAAAGCAGCTGTGCAATGTTTCTTGATTGTGTGATGGAAGCATTGTGAGAGCCTTCAAGGGAAAGCCGAGCCAAGTCTCCACAAAAAGCGAGAAGTTGCAGCCGTCTCCAAGTGCCTCCCACTGCAAAACCACCCTACTCGACATCAAAAACACAGCACACCCAAAGAGCCGCGTCACACCCACCGACCAGAAGAAAGCATAACCACAGCACCTATCCCACAAACACAATGACCAAATTCCGCCCGTGTATAGACCTGCACGCAGGCAGCGTAAAGCAAATCATCGGCGGCACATTGACAACCACCAGCTCGGAGCTCAAGACAAACTTTACATCCAAACTGCCGTCATCCTACTATGCAAAGCTATACAAGGAGAATGCATTAGAGGGCGCTCATGTGATTATGCTTGGTCCTGGCAATGAGGATGCTTGCAGAGAGGCCTGTGAAGCTTGGCCTGGGCATTTGCAAGTTGGTGGTGGTATCAAGGATGAGAATGCAAAAGAGTGGATTGAGAAAGGTGCTAGTAAGGTGAGTCTTACTGATGATCGTTTTGTCTATGTTGTCCCTCTCGAACATTGGACTTCTCACGAACAGCACGAGAAAAAGTTTTGGAGAGAAATGAAAAGTTCAAATGTCGAAGATGGCACATGCTGATTCATGTTGTCGAAGGTCATTATCACATCTTTCCTCTTCCCTTCTGGCAAATTCTCCTTGGAACGTTTGCAATCAGTACTCAAAGCGCTGGACAACGACACCTCGAAACTCGTCATTGATCTGAGTTGCCGCCGCAAGGGCGAAACATGGTTCGTCGCCATGAACAAATGGCAAGACCTTACTGATATGGAGCTGACCGCTGGTGAGTTGCTTTTGCTATCTTTTACCCTTTCGAGCTTTGCAAACACATGATAGTCTACTTCAATCTTTTGCATCTACTGACAGACATACTCTTGCGACAACAGAATCAATCTCCCTGCTCCAACCCTACTGCTCTGAATTCCTTATCCACGCAGCCGACAATGAAGGCCTTCAACAAGGCATCGACGAAGAGCTTGTCCGTAAACTTGCCGCTTGGTCAGCTATCCCCGTCACATACGCAGGAGGCGGTCGCAATCTGCAGGATCTAGAATTGGTAGAGAAACTGAGTGATGGAAAGGTGGATTTGACTATTGGAAGTGCGTTGGATGTGTTTGGTGGCAATGGAGTCAAGTTTGACGAGTGTTGTGAGTGGAACAAATCGAGGGTGTAAGAAAGTGTCTCTGAAAGAGAAGTCGACAACAACGACATATATGCATCTACAAAACTGAATCCTAAAAGAGGCTATCATGGGTCCTGTATATTATCAATCCATATTAGCATTCATGATGTGGTTGTTTAGACAAATATGGTTCTGAACGATGTTGCCGAAAAATGTTCGGAGAAACGAACAGCGTTGACATCATTGAACATTGGGCAAGGACAAGTTGCGCTCCTGCCAAAGATGGTCCACTCAACATCTTCATACTTGTACAATACCGCTATTCTTGCTAAAGGAGTCTTCAGAGACTAGAATTTGGATACAAATCGCTTGTCGGCGACTAAGAATTGACGCTTTTATCAAGTGCTTGTTGCAAGTCAGTCAACGCTTGGAGCCGGACTTCGGACTACGCAAGTCCATCAGATCACAGTCATCAAAACCACCGACCATTCCACTTTCTCTGGAAAGACATCAAGTATCATACGAAACACTTCAGTTCCTCAATCTCGACAACCCAGAGCATTCACCAGAGATCCTGCCATCGCATCGAGGCCTTTCCAATCTCTGAGCACCTTGCACATAATAACACTCCACCATAAAGCCAAACATCCACCCATCATGGTCTCCAAAATCCCCAACGACATATTCCAATTCAGCACCGCCAGCGCCTTGATGGCCGGCCTCGCCCACTCCGGTCCCTCTGCTGGCCAACTGCCCGGCTACGGCACCCACGGAATCGGCACCTTTTCGCGCATGAACGGCGAACTCCTCTTCCTCGACGGAAAACCCTGGCAAATGCTGCGCTCCGGAAAAG
This sequence comes from Aureobasidium sp. EXF-12298, assembly GCA_024195555.1. Lineage (NCBI taxonomy): Eukaryota > Fungi > Ascomycota > Dothideomycetes > Dothideales > Saccotheciaceae > Aureobasidium > Aureobasidium sp. EXF-12298. The sequence continues at coordinate 4,722 of SWBJ01000566.1, forward strand.
TGCAGCCCGCCGATCCGTACACTTCTCTGCCTTTTGTGCAAGTGACAAACTTCCAGCCTGAGTTTGAGATGAAGGCCAATGCGGGATTGAAGAAAAGTGGCTTGGTGGATGTATTTGAGAAGAATGGACCTGGTGCGGGTGGAAAGAATTCTTTTGTGCCGTTTGTAGTCAAAGGAAAGTTTAAATCGCTGCAGTTGAGGATTGCAGGACCGCAAGAGCATGAAGGACAGGATCTTGCAGAGGTTGCTGCGAATGCGAGAAAGTGGAGTGTGCAGGATGTCAAGGGGACCATGTTTGGTATCGCCAGTCCTGAATGGATGCAAGGTGTTAGTGTGGCAGGTGTGCATTGCCATTTCATGACTGAGCCTGAGAAAGGCAAAGATCCTGAAGGTGGCCATGTATTGGAGTTTGAGACTGGAGATGAAGCACTTTTGCAATGGGCTGTGACAGGAAGATATCATCTTGGTTTCCCTAGAGATGATGAGTGGGAGAAGTTGGATTTGAAGGCCGACACTGCTGGTCTTAGTAAAGCTGAGGGATAAGAAGGTCCTGAAATTTGAGCAAGCATGTGCGAAGCAGTTTGAATTCTCAGATTTCATGTCAATGAGTCTAAAGCTATGTAGATGACCGCAATTCTAGCAAAGGGATATAATATATAGCAAGAGAGGGAAAACAAACATAGCCATCAAGTATCGTAGCATCATCAGCATCATGTTACCAGCCATTCATGAGCACCTTTACAATTCGTACTCGTAAGCAAAACATCCCTTGGCTATTTCACAACCAAGGGAACTCGGGAGAAGGCAAACGCATTTTGCGCTTATTGGGCGGCGACGAAGGCCATGTAAACTCTGGTGATGCCTGCAGTTTTCTCAATTGTGCTGATGGTCTGAGAGAATCAAGGTCTTGATCCGGATCTGAGGACTGCGGTGGACGGAATTGTGCCGACGGCTGCAACACGTCGAGGTCTTGGTTACGGCCAGAAGACCGAGGAGGCAATATGGGAAGCGCCGACGAGTGGGCATGGGGACGTGGAGAGCGAGTTGTGATGTTCGAGAGAGGGTCGGATGAGACGGGTTGGTCTTCAAGATTTTGCGATGGTTGAGATGCAGGGCTTGCGGCTAGATAGTCATTCGTGTCTACTTCCCGCTCGGAAAATCGGCCAGGAATTGAAGACATCTCCATTTGCTCGCCATTGTCCTCTTTTTGCAGCTGGAAGAAATTCGACTGAACGACTGCAGAGTCGGATCGTTGACGAACAACTTGCGAAGCGCTTGGAGTAGGGACAGCGATATCGCTAGTGTCAATATTGACGATGATATTCTCCTTGGATGTGGTGTTTGGCTTCCAGTCGCAGATAGACCTTTCGTATACAGCATCATAGCTCTCAGAGCAGGTGTGGTTAGTGAACCAGGAATGCTCAAGTGCTTTCTTGGCCGTTGAACGCTTGTCCTCTTGCAAAACGAGCAGAGACATGACAAATTCTCTCGCTCTCTTCGGCACTTCCTCCCAGCTCTGCTTGCCTTGGTCGATTTGAGTGAGGTCATAAGCGCTGACGGAGCGTGAGTTGATCTGACCAATGTCTTGCTCACCATCTCGGTGGTTGAAAGCGAGACTGCCGGTTAACATGAGTGCACTGACGCACCCCACTGACCAAAGGTCGATTGCACTGCTGTAGCCTTTGTTCTCTGCCATAGTTGGATTGAGTCTGTTGATCTCACTGCTCATTGTCATTAGATAGGCTCTTCTGTCAAGATGACACATTGACTTACGGAGCCGTAAAACCATACGTGCCGCAATTCGAGAACATGCGAGAGATTCTGCCTGGCTGGCTGGTCGAGACACTAGACTGGCTGATCCGCTTTGCTATTCCGAAATCAGTCAGGACGACACGGGTACTGTGGTCCCATGAAGACATTAAGATGTTCTCGGGTTTGATGTCGCGATGTACGATGCCATTTTCGTGCAAGTATTGGACGGCCTTCAGTAGCTGACGAGTAATGACTGCGCTCAGAGTGTTACCCAGAACACCGCCCTTGTAGAGAATATAGGAGAACAGGTCGCCGCCAGTCATGAGCTCTTGTATGATGTAGCTGTGAGAAAGAGGTCAGCATAGCACCACAGTGCTGAGGTCAACAATTCAAACTGACATGTGGTGAGTCGTGATGTATACCTTCCTCATGTCAATGATGTTCGGCTACCCAGAATCAGTGCCCGCTCAAGACCACAACAAGAGACAGCATACATGACTGAGATCCTTGAGAACTTCATACTCGACCTCAAGACGGTGTATTTTGCGCAGCAGCTTGATCGATTGCATTCTCGAGGCGCGATTGGAGGCGGCCTGAGTGAAGTCTTCAATCGTGTTTTGGTCGCAGGTCAGATCCACGCCAGCTAGAGAGACGGCTTTGCATGCTAATTGTTGTTGAGCGTTGCGATCCCAAGCAACATAGACACTACCTTGGCCACCAGCACTAATGAGACGAGGAGAGATAGCAAAGTCTTCCTGGAAGCGCTGTTCCTGAGTGAGTATCTCGCAGTAGATTGTGTGTGCACACCGACCTACCTTGACCTCACAGTCCATGATAAATGACATGTTGAATTCATCCCGAGGATTGAGCTCACTGTACTGCACAAAGGTTGACTTTGACAAGTATAGTGAGTCACCGTCTCGAAGAAGCACAGGCCCCATGGACTTGTTGAGTTGATGATCAAGTCGAACTGTTGAGCCATCTTCGGCGGAACACTCACGAGTAAGTACGGTTCCATTGATGGACAAGTCTTCGGCGTAGAGCATGGGAGCGACGTTCCAGGTTGCCGCATCGTCGTCGAATTGAACGCAACGAAGTTTCAGATGGCGATAGGAAATGGTTGGATCATAATCATCGACAAAGCTAGAAGATTGTTAAGGGACATTGCCGAGCTAAAATCATCGGGGATAGCATACTGTTGAAGTTGCTTGCATCCCAGGACGATTTCCTGCTTGGGCCAGATACTGATTACATCTGAATGGAGAAGAGTGAGAATGGTTGAGCATCTCAAGGGAGAAACAGTACCCGACGACACACCTTCAGCTACCAGACGTCTATGCTCGTTGACAAGAGTCAAATAACCGATGGGAAGCTGCTCAGCCATGACACCCTCTCACCAATTCATAAACAAGGACAGCAGTAATGGTAACTCGAGCCCGTGTCGAAGACAAGTCCCGAGAGTCCCGTTGGATAAACGTCGGAAACAGCGTCTTCGATGCCAAGACGGCAAACGCCGCCGCACGCACGGCCAGCCCGTAGCACTATCAATTTGAACTTCGCAGCTGCTGAGCTTCCCCTCTCTTTCCTCATCACCGCAACTCATCTCGACAATACTGTAAGTTTGCATTGCACTTTCAATTGGCCTTTGAGCAATCCACTAACTCATCCTTCTTTGCAGGCCAAGATGAGAGCCAAGTGGAGAAAGAAGAGAGTTCGCAGACTGAAGCGCAAGAGAAGAAAGACGAGAGCCAGATCGTGAGTTCTTTATCTGCCTTTCGCAATGCGCGCGCTCTTTGCATAGACTAACCACTGCCACTTACAGCAAGTAAATGACTCGCCCCGACAACTCGATCATCACGGCTCCTTGATTTGAACAAAATCCACAAACATCTTTTGGACGCTCTTTCGTCCAACGCTCACCACTGAAGTCGACAAACGCATCTCTTTACTCGCGACTATCTCTGGAGAGCCACTGCTTTTTTCTCTTACACAACCTTGTCGGATTCGCTCGCATGTGTTTCCGCCATCTTTGCAGCCGACTACCTTTTCTGGTCGTTGGCTCGGAAGGCGCACTTGTTGGCAGCTTGAAGCTGAGGAGGGGGAAGAATTCTTAAGTGTCGATGTTTTGTTGCGTCTTTCTTAGGACGAGGGAGTCGGTCACTTTTTCACTCATCGAGATTATCATGGAGTGTTTTTATTTGCCTGGCAATTGGAAGGCCTCGTCTTCACTTCTCTAACACCGGTGTACGCTTCGTAAGCTGCACCTTTGGGATCTGAAAGAGCCTTACCGTTGCGGTTGGCTGTTCTGAAAATCAGAAAACTGCTATTCGCAAAAAAAAGTTCTGTTCCATTTTCAATGTGCAATTGTGATGTGACGCATCGATGTTTCTTGATGGTCTTGTGCTGTGTATATATTTGCACTTCACACTTTGCGCCTTTTAGTGTGTAGACACAGCTCTTGTCTTGAGATGTGATGCCATACAGTTCTTCCTTGAAGCGCGCACACATCTTTTGATCCGTCAATTACGATACAACTTGCAATATTTCTCGATGTTGTATGCGTATCAATTCCCGCCCCCAACTCCAGTGTGCGCCAAACTTTTTTTTTCCCACGCGACCTTGATGGCCCACAGTGCTGTCATCAGCATCGGCCCGACTGTTTCTGCTCTCATACACAGTCACATCCCTTGCTTGAACCTGACTTTCAGTGCTGATCAACCGACGTCACAGTCAAGCTAGCTAGTTCACATCTGGCTGGCAGATGTTTTGCAAAGACAAGCCTTTCTATGACTCTAGAGGGAGAGGGAGAGGGAGGGAGAGAGAGAGGGAGAGAGAACGCACCTCTTTGGCTATGTTGTAGGATGTGAACCAATGTTATTGAACTTCCCCATCGAACTGCGGAGGAAGGATGAAGGAGAATGATATAGGGTGTGTATGTATAGAACAAAAGAAAAATGCCCAAAAAAGGCGAATGAGTGCATCCATCCCAGAATTCCCTCTGCTCAAAGACGACGCTCTTGAATTAACCCAGCTCAGACTCCCCATTGCGCCATAAAACGATAAAAAGCAGAATGATGTTTTGTAGTAGTCATGAATTCGTAAAGGTCTTCAAGGATATTGCTTAGTAGTGGATGTGAGGTGCGCTGCAAGCCTCATCAGCAATTAGAATACCATCCTTAACTCCGCCCATCTTCTCGAGTTGATCCATCCATGTTGCAGGCTTCTTGTTTTTGGCTTTGATGTTCCACCATGCCTTCTTGGTGTCATTGATTTCCTTGGGCGGCACTGGTGGAGGAGATCGGACTACGACGTCCTTCATCTGGCGGCGTTTGTGATCATGCTTGCTCGAAGTGGCTGGTCTTTCTTTTGCCTTAGTCTTCGTAGAGGCGCTGCTGATGCTACCGAGTGGGGTAGGAATGTTTGAGCTGTCGTAATTGCGGTGCTCAGAAAATCCGGTGGACACAGTGTAGAATGCCGGATTGCTTGGTGATCGCATTCGAGTACTTGCGAGGTCACCGCCTTGGTGTGAAGAGATGGCCCGCACAGTCGATGATGTAGGCTCTGGAGTCCGGACCCGATGTGCAGACTTGCTGCGTGGAAGAGCACCAGATGCAAGACTGTTACTGGTGTGGGCGGTTGCAAGATTTGGCATCTTGGTAGCTGCAGTATGACGGGGTGAGCGAGTAGGCATATAAACCTCTGGCTTTTCTTTGACTGGAGAACCAAGACGAGCTGCGATGATCTCGTCTCTTTCGCTCACCGCGCTGTCTACTGATTTGGCGTTCTTACTGTGCACAGAACGAGAAGGACGATGTGTGGGTACGGGCGCTTGAGGTGCAGGTCGTGTTGGAGGAGCGAGTTGCTCGTCTTTCCACCGATCCAGACTGGGAAGCGGAGGCAGCTCGCGGTTGAGGTTGATTTCGGACTTCTTCGAGTTTGGAAGTTTCGGGCTTTCGCCTCTTCCTCTCCTCGAATTTGATCTGCTCACGTCGGTTTGGGCGTGCTCCTTCTTCAGAGTACGTCCCCAGCTTCTCCAACCACCGCGAATGTCTGGATCTCGGGACCTTGAGTCAGAGCGCAATGAAGAGCGTGAAGCGGACCTGCTAGGTGCTCTGCTGTTTTCTCCATTAGGACCTCCAGAGCTGGATGGACGGATGTATTCTTTGATGTTGTCGCGAAGACTTCGAATGCTCCGAATACTTCGTGACCTACTCGGAGCACGAGATAACGGAGGAAGTGCAGCTTGTTGTTGTTCTGCTTCTTCAGCATCCTGTTTCTGACGACGACGTTCAAGTTCGTTACGCATCCACTCGATAGCGGAAGCTTCATTCCTGATCGCCGGCTCTTGCTCGACAGGTATGTGCGAGGACTCTCTCTTCGAGGTACGTGCAGGTGTGATAGCGGCCGAGGTAGGGGCTGTAGAAGTACTCCAGTGGTATTCTGTCGCGTCTGTGATCGGGGTAGAACCATCAGTCTCGCCAGAGAGAGAACGCTTGACAACGCGAGGACGTGTAGCGGCATCGCTGCCAGGAGAAAGAACGTTGTTGGGTACTGGCGTCTTTGCACGGCTACCCATTGGCGTGTCATACTTGGATCTGCCAAGGATGGACTGGACAGGGTCAATGGCTGGATCCGACTTTGAGAAGAGCTGATCAGTGGCAGCATCTGGACGGTATGCATATTTTAGAGGGTGTTTGTCTTCGGCTGAATCGATACGAGGTGGGAAAGGGCGAGAGTCTTGCGACTTGCGTGTGGATGCAGATCTCTTGATGGCGTCGTAGTCGAGTGCTTGCTTGGGTTCGTCGGGTGGGACATATTGATGCGAAGGCTTGGTGTTGACCAGAACACCAGCACAGGCTAGACGTAGATCGGATTCGACCTTTGACGACAGAGGAGCTCGACGTCCGGGATACGGCGAAGGTGGTGGACTCTCTTTCGGGGTGGACGAGGGTACACGATCATCCGCTTTGTGCGGACCAATCTCCAAGTGATTGTCAGCCAATGTGCGCAGCGTTATCTGCAGCCTGCAGACTTACAAGATGCGCTAGGCCCAGAGCCAACTTCTTCCCCATCATGGTTGCGAGGAATAGAGTGTGGACGGGGATGAGAAGACGAGGTTGGGAGAGAGTAGTGAGATGACAGTGTTGAGTGGGATAGCGCTCGGTACAGCGTGCATGTACTCTAGCATGTGCGAGTATGTGAGTCGTCCAACATCAGCCGCAGCGGGTGGTTAAGAGAGAGCAATGTAGTGGCGTCTTTTGGCGTCCGGACAAAGTGCTGGTTTGTATCAAACATGCTTTGTCCGTTTCAAGGCCTTCGTGTGATACTAGACGTCGAAAACAAGCCGTCACATGGCCTTCCACACTCGAAAATTGTCACTGCTCTGCGATGGCCAGTCTGAACCAGGGACGCGCTTTCCGCGGCGATCATTGCCCGGCTCATGTTTCAGCCTCGTCGGAAGCAAGCGCACAGCGCTTGTTCCTGACACAACAGTCTCACTCTGATACTCAACTGCATACTTGAGAAGAAGATCCGTAACAGCTTGACATGCTTTCAAAACTCCTCGCGATTACAGTATCAAGTTGCAACAGCATTATTGCACGCCTCTATTTTCACCAGACATATAGTTATTTAGCCTTTATGTATCCCCGTTACAAACTTTCTTTTTACCGACGATAAGATTAAACCCGCCAGAGCGACCGAGCGGTCTCCGACGAAACCAGCCTTGCCTCAAAACAGTGCCTATTCCTGTAAGGCTCCACCCACCCGACCGCTCCGGCCCTGCCACCTTTGGCGAAGCAGCAATATATTTGGTGAAAGTCCATCTCGCCAAACGAACAAAGAGATTTGATCAATTCCTTCTTCCACGAATCATCTTTTGCTCGTCTGATCCATCTCCCAAACTAAACAAATCCTTTTAGGTTCCGGTCATGAAGGATTTATTTGACTTTGACATCCAGCCTTTTTGAACTCTAGCTTGGTCTTTGCGGCAAACGAGAGTCGTGTCACTGTCCTGTCCATAGTCCACATCGAGAATCCGCGGAAACTGCTAATACTCGTCATGAGGCTGGGAGCCCCGATGCTTTGCTTCCAATTCTCACGAGTCACCACAACAATGCAACACGCAACTGCTCGCTTAACAAGCGCATATCCAAATCTGTGAATTGTTTTTTTTCTTTTGTTTCCTTGGATATCTTCATTTCGATCATCAGGCTCAATAGCACTGTCAGGGTAGGTGTGTGGCTGATCGAGACGATCGGTTATGGGCTACTACCACAATACTTTGGTAAGATCGACCAGCAAAATTCTTGACAAGGAACCAGCGTCGCTGTGTGGTGACGGTGACCTGTCGACCTCTATGAGGCTGCTATACCCATACTACACATCTCCATTGAGTCTTGAACTCAATCCCTCAAGCATCCAGCCAATATTTTGAACCCAAACACAACTCCGAAAGTTCCCACCACCCAAAAAGGCAACACAAAAGGTACCAAACCCCTATGCACCGGAACCTGCAACATCAAGCCCATCCCCAAAGCCACAAGCATCTGCACCGCAACCCAAAAACTCGCTGCGCCCACACCTCCATGTCCCTTACAGATACCCTCTCTATCATACCTGAGTCCAAACCCAATAAAGAAAAGAAAGGCAAGAACCAGCAATATCAACAAACAAACCCCGGCAACATCAACCCAGAAATAAGGATGAAAGTGATTGAGCGACAAACTCACACTCCCAAACCTCTGCGCAATACTACTAACCTTCCTTTTATTTCTGCCGTGACTTTGTCCTTGCCTGCCCTCTCTTCCTTCCACATCTGCAAAATCATTGACATAGGTTTGTACCCTACTCAACCGTCCTCCATCCTCCTCTTCCACCTCAATCCTAACATTTTCTTCTCTTTCCTCGCTCTCGTCAACTTCCCGCACCAATCCCAACTCGGCAGCGGAAACTAAACCCAGTTCTGCAGCTTCGTAGTCGCGGATCCGTTCGTGCCAGAGATCGATCTCGATACAGTCGATTCTGCTGAGTACATGTCTGTTCATATCTCCTTCGTCTTGTAGCTCTGGCTCTGGCTCTGGCTCGGCAGCTCTTTGGGCTTCTTCTCGTGCGCGTGCAGCCTCCAGAATGGCGATTTGACGTGGATGCAAAGTCAAGATGTGGTGCAAAGATGCCGTTGCCGAAGATGTTGTAGAAGAGGGGGGATATCGCAGCTGTGGAGGATGTTGGCAAGGTTGTTGTGTGGGAGTGGAAGTAGAAGCAGAAGCAGGTGTAGGTGTAGGTGTAGGTGTAGGTGAAGAAGGCCCTCGCTCGTGAGGTAACAAACAGCTTGTTTCGTCGTAGGTGGTGGAGGTTGAACTTTTTGTTGAGGTGTTGCGTGAAGTAATGGCGGTACTGCAACTGCTCTTTGCGGGTTTGGCGATGCTGGTGTTGCTGGTGCTGTGGGAGTGGTGCAGCTGCATTGCTGGGTGGGTTTTCAGTGCTTCTTGACGTTTCTTCTCCTCAGGTAGTCCAGATGTAGTTTAAACAGGTTCGTACGTATGCCGCTTCTTTACTGTACGACTTGCTGCACCTTGGTCTTGCTCGATCTTGGAGTGTTATGTAGGGTAGCTGTCCCCTTCTTGCGAGACGTGTCTTGCCTTTTCACTCATCACGCCGACCTCAAACCTATTTGCGTCTTTACAAAACATACTCATGTCCGTCTAAACTCTTAACCCCATGTTAACCAATGGTCATACAAAAAACTAACCAAAACCACTCTTGGCACCAAGAAAACTTGTCATATGATCTCAGGCAGCTATATTATAGCTGTTACACGGGTAATAGGAGAAACAGAATCAGCCGAGTGGTTTCGCTCCAATTTCGGAACGTCGTTTTAGTCCCTCAACCTCAATATTATATAGTACAAACAAAGCAACCCGCGTTGTGTTGATGCTCATGATCCATGATACTCCTTCCTGCCACTTTCCCCCAAGTTCTTTTGTAACCACACCGCCAAAGGGATATAATGTAAACCCGAACCTTCCAAACTCCAAACCGACGAAACAGAATTGAAGAAACATGAATTGCTCAGACACTGCCATTGGTCTGCTGGTCAGGAATATTGGCTGCAGGCAAATGTGCAGGAGGTGGGTGAGCGTGGTAGGTCTTTTGGATGGGCACCTCGAAATCCATCGAGTCGACTGCTGCAGGGTGTCCATCTACAAGCGGCTCTGCTACAGGCGGTGCTGGCGCGGGCTCGTCCTTGGTTGACAAGTTCTCGAGGTCTTGTCGAGCGACTGAAACTCGAGACACATCGGTGGCAGGCGGTGGTTTCTCGTTCGTAGGTGCATCTTCTGTCTTGACTGACTCTTGAGGTCTCTTCACCTTGAGCTTGACCACTAGACTCTTCTTCACGTCCTGGTCGAGATCCATGTCATCTTCGTCTTCTCCATCGGCCATATCGACATCATCCACATCGTTATCGGCATCGTCGTCGTCGCCTCCATCCCATTCGTTTCCGCTAGAAGGCGCATCTTCCTCGCTGTCTTCGTCCATAGAATTGTATCCTCGTGACTTTCTCTTGCGATCTCCGTTCAGCGGCGAAAGACGTGTGCTGTTTCTTGTGGCTCTTCCTCCAGAGGTGCGCGACGTCTCCGAGGCGGCATAGTCAGGTGTCTCGCCTTGACCACTGAGCAGAGATTCACCGTAGATACCTGTTCTTGCAGGACGAACTTGACGTCCGCTGGCGGTGACGACCGGGCCTGAATCGGCAGGGGTGGAGTGGCCGGAATACCTGGCAGAGCGACGTGAGCCTGTGGCATCAGACTCATCTTCATTGTCGGAATATGTGTAACGAATGCGCTTGCCACGAGTGCGACCTTCGTAGAGCGAGAAACCAGGTTCGGGTTTGGTGAATTGCGCCTTGCGCGCTTGGCGGTATTCGCGACGTCTGCGTTTCTGCGAAATAGTCAGTTCCATGTGCAGCAGATAAGATTACATAGACTTGCCTCCTCAGATGCCTCGAATCTTGGCACAGCAGCCTTTATCTTGTCGGCCAGACGGCGGGCAGCTTGGGTGGTATCCTTGGTCTCGAGCTTCTCTGCCAGGGCATTGACCTCGTCAATAGTCTCAGCGACACTCCACCATTGAGGGTGTTGACTGAGACGATTGGCTTCGCGGTACACACGGAAGCTGGTATCCTCTTGCCCCTCGATCAGATAGTACTTTCTCCTATCGCCATCGTAACCCCAATGCTGGACCGACAGCGGTTGGTTAATGTCATCTTCGCGGCGCGAAACCTTGTATGAGTCTTTGATAGTTTGTGAGACAATTTCAGATGACGTGAGCGACCAGATTGCGAGGGTGCGGAGGAGGTTCAAACGTTCGGTGGGCGACATGTCGGGGAAGGTTCTGCTGCCAGCGAGAGGATTGACACGGTTCCAAGACAGCGGCCATTGGTGTTTCTGCGTCGACAAAGCTTCTTCCATTGCGCGACCATGATGACCTCGTCTACTTGTGTGTTAGTGCTGTGTTGAGTGAACCCAGGATGTGCCTGGAACTCACTCGACGGGCTTCTTGCGGTTTAGGACAAGTGCAAGCATGGCGCACATCAGATCCTCAACATGCGGCGATGGAGGAGATTCGGCGACACCTCTCTCGATATCCTGAGGACCAAAATGGGGTAGTTTCGAAGGGAATGCATGGCTGAAGCGAGATCGGAACATGACAAGGAACTGGTCAATGATTCGTTAGCATGTAGGCCATGTCGCGTTTGCACGCGTCTGAGATGAGCTTGACGTACGGCGACATCAGGGTTGTCGGCGAGGGACTCCTCATGCGGCGGAGAAGGGGATCGCTTGGGTCGCGGCGGTGAAGGTGGAGTTGGAGGAGTAACAGGAGCCTTCTTCTTTCTAGGGGCAGCCTTCTTGCCCTTTGCCATCTTTTTGAAGATAGGCGCAAGCTTCTCGTCGTCGGTCGGCGGTGCCGAAGAAAGGCTGGAAGAATCAGAGTCGTCCATGATGCGGTGATTGCTGCCTCTTAATTCTGGTTCAAAGGGCCGCAACAAAGTGGAAGGAGGGCGCGTCTCGCGTTCGATTATGGGGAAGTCAATTACAGTAGCGTCGTCATGTGGTCAACGCGCGCTCAGTCACCTGCATCTACCAAACCAACACTGTCTGATATTTATGAGCTTCTAATTCAGTCATTCAGAGTCTTGTCTAGATACCAAACATGTTGAACTAAGACAACATGATGTGGAATGTTTTGATCTGGTCCAATGTCAAGGTTGGCTGACAGTTATTGATATCCAAAGCTGAACACCGCAATATTGACATCTTGCTACTGGAAGTCTTGACATGTCCTGGTCTTCTTGAACAACGAGCAACGCAATCTGGGGATCTGCAATCTAGAGACAGCAGAGTCACAAAGAGCCAACTATTGCTTGCTCATATAAGAGTTGCACATGTAGAGATAGATAATAGATTTGTTCCATGTTGCTGTGCCTACCACCCTGTCTGATAAACCCCAATAGCAACAAGAACTCGTTTAAGAGAAATGTTGAGCCACACAAGATATTGCCAGTGCTTCCGCAATCTTTGATAGATTTTCAATTGAGTCGACGGACCGGACAAGCTGATGAGGCACATGATAGGTCGTTGACCATGATCCCCACCAGATGGCTTGAAAACTCGTATCAGCTTGACTCGACTCCCACTTCATCGACTTTTGCTCAAGTCATGCTCCTCTCCTTCGTGGAGTTGCCGGAAAGGTGGTGGTGTTTTGGTTATGTTGAGTCCTCGCAAAGCTGCAGAGAAACTGCTCGGACGAGATTGAGCAGCAGCGACAAGATAGTCTGCAGTCAACACCACTGCCAAGCCTTGGAGTACGAGAAAGGCTGATGTGGCAGGCGAGGGGTTTGGTGTATGTCGGAGTGGCATCTTGGAGATTATGGCGATGGATGTCCTGCTCCTGAAAGATGTATATACCAAGAAACCAACAGTTTATCCTCGTGTATGAGACCGAGGCGGTGATGTTCAGGGTTCAACGGAGATGGTCCGAGGACTGATTTCCCATTGGCTGAATTGCACCTCCTGAGTGGACCAGGAAGTCGCAGCCGCGCTAAGGTAGGGCAGTCGCAAACGCGGCCACAGCTCTAACACAGCCCATCCATTGCTTTTCGTCTCGTTCCTCGACGTACGCCGTGCTAGAAGAGTATTTATGCTCTCGCGATTCCATCCGCGTCGCCGTTGACCTCCTGTTTGTCACGTCTCGGCTGCCTCGTCCCAGCTCAGGAGTCCTTACCGCCATCTACCGAATGGTCGGTCGCATCTGCCTCGCTCACCCCGTATTATTGACCCGCGAGTCACCTCTCGGGTACTCTCGCCTCGACGCGATTGCTAGCAGTTGCGCGCGCATTGCCGACGCTTCTTCTCAGTAACCATGGCCGGGAGACCTCATGGTCAGGCGTCTCCGTCTGCCAATTCCGACCTTCTACTCGACCTGGACGATCAGCCCGTCTACAATACTGGCAAACCCCCGCCCACCGATGACGATCACCTACTCCTCCACCACAACATAGACTCTTCCGATGCGCCTCGCGCCTCTACCAGTTATGATGATTTCGTGGGGTCCTCTTCGACAGCTGGTCTGCCGGGAGGTCCTGGCGCACCGATTACCACTGGCCTACACATTCCCATGCACGATACTATAGGAAGACAATACTCTCAAACCTCTGATCTGAATAACTATCAGCCCTATTCCGATCTTGACGACCTTCCGGATGACAGGGACTACTATGCATCCGGCGGAGGTATCGATGAGGACAATATGCCAGGCTTGCATGAATCACGCTTCACTAGCCATGGGCGCAATAGAAATAGCATAATGGGGATTGGAGGCAGCATTGTAGATCGCGCCAAGAACATGTTCGGCGCAAACACCGGCGGCTATTCAGAAATGGATTTGCCATTGACCGAAGCTGGTGCTCGTTCATCTCACATTGCATCTGGTGGTGTTGATGCTCTACCATCCGCGCCTCCACCTGCCAAGCGTACCCCTGGGGCCAAGTTCAAGTTTGGCCTTGGTCGCTCAGGCCCAGATCCGAATGCTGCTGGTCCTCGCATCATTCATCTCAACAATCCTCCTGCAAACGCTGCCAACAAGTATGTGGACAACCATGTCTCGACTTCCAAGTACAACTTTGCAACTTTCTTGCCAAAGTTCTTGTTTGAGCAGTTCTCCAAGTATGCCAACTTGTTCTTCTTGTTTACGGCAATCTTGCAACAAATCCCTGGTGTCTCCCCCACAAGTAGATACACCACTATTGTGCCACTTGGAATTGTTCTTCTGGTCTCAGCCGGTAAAGAAATGGTTGAAGATTCGCGCAGAAAATCTCAGGATAAACAACTCAACACTTCAAAAGCCCGCGTTCTGCGAGGCTCGACTTTTCAGGATAGCAACTGGATCAATATATCAGTTGGAGATGTCGTTCGTGTAGAGTCTGAAGAACCGTTTCCGGCCGATCTCGTCCTGTTGGCCAGCTCTGAACCTGAAGGTCTATGCTACATTGAGACCGCAAACCTTGATGGCGAGACAAACTTGAAGATCAAACAAGCTATCCCAGAGACTGCAAACCTCGTTAGTCCCGCCGACATCAGCAGACTCGGTGGCAGAATTCGCTCCGAACCTCCCAACAGTAGTCTCTATACATACGAGGCGACCATGACAATGCAATCTGGTGGCGGCGAAAAGGAATTACCTTTGAACCCGGAACAACTTTTGCTTCGCGGCGCTACTCTGAGAAACACGCCGTGGGTGCATGGACTTGTCGTCTTTACTGGCCATGAGACAAAACTTATGCGCAATGCGACAGCCACTCCCATTAAGAAGACCGCTGTCGAACGCTTGGTAAACTTACAAATCCTCATGCTTGGTGGTATTCTTGTCGCTCTGAGTATCATCAGTTCTATCGGTGACCTCGTCACACGTGCCACCTCAGGCAAGAAGATGTGGTACTTAGCTTATACTCCTGTCAACGGTGGAAAGCAGTTTTTCAGTGACTTCTTCACCAACTGGGTGCTGTACTCAAATCTGGTACCTATTTCGCTTTTCGTTACGATCGAAATCATCAAGTATTGGCAGGCCATCCTCATTAGCTCGGATCTCGACATCTACTATGATAAGACGGACACACCTGCTAACTGCAGGACATCCTCTCTAGTCGAAGAACTGGGTCAAGTCGAATACATCTTCTCAGACAAGACTGGCACACTCACATGCAACATGATGGAATTCAGACAGAGTTCAATTGCAGGAATACAGTATGCCGACGAAGTCCCCGAAGACAGAAGATCAACCGGAGAGGATGGTGATATGGGTATATTCGACTTCACTCGCTTGGAGCACAATAGACGAAACCACCCATCGGCCCAGATCATCAACCAGTTTTTGACCCTACTGTCCACTTGTCATACCGTCATTCCAGAAACGAGCTCAGAGAAGGGTGGCAAAATCAAGTATCAAGCAGCTTCACCTGACGAGGGCGCATTGGTAGAAGGTGCTGTCACGCTCGGCTACAAGTTCGTTGCACGCAAACCGCGCTCAGTCATGATCGAGGTATATGGAGAACAACAGGAGTACGAGCTCTTGGCCGTTTGCGAATTCAACTCGACCAGAAAGCGCATGTCGACCATTTTCAGATGTCCTGACGGCAAAATTAGATGCTACTGTAAAGGTGCCGACACCGTCATCTTGGAGCGCCTTGGTGGCGACAATCCATATGTTGAAGCCACTCTGCAACACCTTGAGGAGTATGCCGCTGAAGGACTGAGAACTCTGTGTCTCGCTATGCGCGAAGTCCCAGAAGAAGAATTCAGACGATGGCAGCAAGTCTTCAACGAAGCTGCGACCACCGTTGGAGGTAACCGAGCTGAAGAAATGGACAAGGCGGCTGAGCTCATTGAGCATGACTTCACTCTTCTGGGTGCCACAGCTATCGAAGACAAGTTGCAAGATGGTGTACCAGACACTATTCACACTTTACAAACAGCTGGTATCAAGATCTGGGTCTTGACTGGAGACAGACAAGAGACTGCCATCAACATTGGTATGAGTTGTAAGCTGATCAGCGAGGATATGACTCTTCTTATCGTCAATGAAGAATCCGCAGCCGCTACTAGGGACAATTTGCAAAAGAAGCTGAGTGCTGTGCAGAGTCAATTTCAGTCTGGTATAACGATCGAAACTCTAGCACTCGTTATTGATGGAAAGTCTCTCACCTATGCACTTGAGAAAGACATGGAGAAACTCTTCTTGGATTTGGCTGTCATTTGCAAGGCTGTGATTTGCTGGTATGTGTGATCGTTTTTTTACGCTCGAATGTCTGCTAACCGTTCATAGTCGTGTCTCGCCACTCCAAAAAGCCCTCGTTGTCAAGCTTGTCAAGCGTCACAAGAAAGCCATTCTTCTAGCAATCGGTGATGGCGCCAATGATGTCTCAATGATTCAAGCTGCACATATTGGTATTGGTATATCAGGTGTTGAAGGTCTGCAAGCAGCACGTTCGGCCGATGTCTCCATCGCTCAGTTCCGATACCTCCGCAAGCTACTGCTCGTCCACGGAGCCTGGTCATACCAAAGAATCTCCAAGATGATCTTGTACTTCTACTACAAGAACACGGCACTCTTCATGACCCAATTTTGGTACTCTTTCCAAAATGGCTTCTCTGGAGAAGTCATCTTCGAATCCTGGACGATGAGTTTCTACAACGTTCTCTTCACAGTAATGCCACCCTTTGTTCTTGGTATCTTCGATCAATACGTCTCGGCTCGTTTGCTGGACCGATACCCTCAACTATACCAACTCAGTCAGAAGGGTGTATTCTTTAGAATGCATTCCTTCTTTAGTTGGGTAGCAAACGGCTTCTACCACTCTCTCATCCTTTACTTTGTTTCTGAGCTTATCTTCCTTTGGGATTTGCCTCAGAGCGACGGCAAGATTGCTGGACACTGGGTGTGGGGAACCACTCTATATACGGCTGGCCTTATTACGACTCTAGGCAAAGCAGCACTGATCACCAACCTCTGGACCAAATACACTGTGATTGCGATACCTGGCAGTCTTGCGGTCTGGTTTATCTTTTTACCCATTTATGCGACTGTTGCACCCAAACTCGGATTCAGCATGGAATATGCTGGCGTCGTTCCAAGACTGTTTCCTAGTCCTGTCTTCTGGCTGACGATCATTGTTCTTCCGGTCCTTTGTCTTCTCAGAGACTTTGCCTGGAAGTATGCCAAGCGCATGTACTATCCCCAAGCCTACCACCATGTTCAGGAAATCCAGAAATACAACATTCAGGACTACCGACCAAGGTATTTATTTTCTCTTTGCTCTTTGCATCGGATGCCACTAACTTCGAGACAGGATGGAACAATTCCAAAAAGCAATTCGCAAGGTTCGCCAAGTACAGCGCATGCGCAAACAGCGTGGATACGCTTTTTCGCAGACCGATGAGTCACAAGCCAGAGTGTTGCAGGCTTACGATACAACGAGAGAAAGAGGAAGATATGGTGAGATGGCAAGTAGCAGGGACTAAAGGCATCCATCAGGTTCGTGTGTATATGCATTTGTATGGGATATGAAATTTCGGAGTCTGTCGCTCCTGACCCCACTCTCTTCCACATTGACACATGCCACCAGCTCTCTCTGGAAACCACCGTGTAACTCTAAACTACTGTGCATTTTTACAACCATTAAAAGATGGAGATGCATGAGCTGGAGAGCCAACCTACTGATTCGCAGTATTGAGACCTGAACTCCTAACTTGATCGACTCCCGACTCGACGCAAAGCAATTTCTAAGCTATCAAAATGCACAGTACCTTTCGATCTCGAGAAGTGTCCAGAGAGAGCTCATGCAGATGACGGCTC
>SWBJ01000567.1:0-22131 GCA_024195555.1 Aureobasidium sp. EXF-12298
GTGGTCACCCACCGTAGTACTAATCTGCCGTTCAACTGCTTATGTATGGCAGAGCGGACGGGATGCCCAGTTTTCAGCTGACTGTGGCCGTATGTGCTCGAATTGCTGATTGTTGCGTATAAGATCCTTAGTAAAGTCCGGACAGCGATGTGCTCAACCCCAAGAGCTTCTAGACCGATTGTCTTTTCGCCCGAGCCTCTCTATCTGGAAACTCTAACTCTAATGGGCCTTCATCATCATTTTTCCACTAGTACAAGATGGTTACCAATTTTCGAACGTCCTTTGCTCTCTCATAAAGAACAGCCGATTTCCTTCTTCACTCGGCTTCACAAAGAAACTAAACTTCAGAGCAATTCATCACTATCCTAGGCCCAAATCCTCTTCTTCCATCTGACAACAACGATGAGCTACGCGAACATGAACAACTCATACAATTACAACTCAGGCATGCAGGGCCAAAATACATCAGGCATGCAAGGTCAACGAACAGGCGGCGCAGGCAAAGGCCCCGACATGATTTGCAAGAGTCAGTCACAAAACTCTACTCTCCAGTGCCAATAGCCAGAGCATCGAAAAAAAGCTAATCAGATTTTGGAAACACAGTTCTTGACAAACTCGAGCACAAGTTTGGTGGCAGAAGATTCAACGATCCTGCCAACGATGCCAAAAACCGAGCCCTGAACCAGAAACTTGCCAGGCGCATCATGACTATTGCGCCCAAAGTGCTGTAAGTTTGTTCTTTGTTCGAGATTTCGTCTCCAGAAAGACCGCTGACTCTTTGTAGTAAAAAGCTACCTATGATGTTGAAGAGAATGTAGGTGGGACTTCATCTCGTTCTGATTCTACTTCATTCGATGGGAACACTACGCCGCGGCAAGTTGCTTGCCAATGTTGACATTCGCCGTGGATTTCCTTTACGTCGCATGCTCTTTTTCATTCCTCAAGATACCCATTTCAGTATTCAAAAAGTGTTATTTCCTATGGACCAGGCATATGACTCAAATGCAAGGAAGATGCGCGATCGGAAGTAGATCACGTCACATGAACTGCAGTACCTTAGGAGTTGTCTACGGGCGCTTAGGTATTGGTCTAAACTTGATCGGCTTTCCACTTTTGATGCAAAACACCGCTCTACTTCTTCCAACAGCATGGAGATCCTCAAGACCGCAGAGTGTTTCCCTTTGGATCCTCAAGAGCCCATATTCACTATCGTTGTCTTCTTAGAGGGTGACCAAATTCACATTGCGCGTTTCAATGGTCGATGCGCTTCCATGACCGACATCATTCCCGAAGAACTTGAAGACGTGGTTAAGCTCGACAAAACAGCATTTCAACCTCAATACCAAGACGATTTTACTCGAGCGAAATCTGCCCACGAGCTCTACGTCAAGCGCCCCAGCTTACTATCATACTTCCCTATCGATGACATCAACAAGACTAGAATCGCAAATGAGGTAGTACGTGAGGTTCAGGTCTGCGAGAAACTCAGGCCCCATCCACATCCGAACATAGCAGAATACATTGGCTGCGAAGTCAACGACAACAAGATCTCTGGCATCTGTTTCAAGCAATATACCCAATCGCTGCAACAACGACTCAATCCTGGACATCTAAACAAACGTGCATTTGCACGCTCATCTTGTCTGGACGAGGAATGGTGCAATAGCATTATCGAAGGCATCAAGAACGGACTCGAATACTTGCATGCCCTAGGCCTCGTTCACAACGACATAACACCCTCAAACATCATGCTTGATGAACACGACACGCCGATGATCATTGACTTTGGATCCTGTCGAGCGAAGGGAGAAAGTCTTGAGGGTGTTGGGCGGACGTATGAGTGGTATGATGATGAAGTGAAGACAGCGAGTCCGAGTAATGATCTAGACGCACTTGCGGAGATGGAAGCGTATATGTTTGGGAAGGTTGATGACTTCAAATTCGCCGAGATGACAGTCTGATGGATGTTGCGCTTGCAGTTGGAAGAGGTTCAATGTCAGCAGAGACGCGTGCCGCAAAAGCTATAACTGCAGAGGATATATCGCAAAAGTCGTCTATACTCATATACGAGCGCTTAGTGTACCAAACAGGAAGGAAGTGGGTCGAATGAAATTGCAACGGTAGTCGTGAAGATTACAAGTTCTCGCTGCCGAACCGATTCCAATCGTCGATACGATGAGTACAAATGTTGATTTCCTTGATAAGAGAGGTGGCGTGGCATGTCTTATGTGGTATGTGTTTAACCAGAGAGGAAGGTGGGCGGCCTTAGAAGTGAGTTTCGTGGTGGGGGTTCGTGTCAGAGCTCAAAATAGCCGCGGCTCCTTATAGCATCACACCGGTGTATCGATATTGAAGATGCAGCAAGAAACAAACCATAGACACTTTGAGGCTTCAGACAACAACAAAAACATTTACCGAGACATGACGCAGCTTGTGACAATCGATTGAGAAGACACGGCATGCGAGTCTCAATCAGAACGTTGGATAAGTCACGATAGCAAAGGTCGAAGGATGCGAATTGGAGAGCAAAAGTCGACGCTCGGAGCAGTCTGAGGGACAAGCGGCGGATTCGGACCCTTGATGTGGCTGATCCCTGCTACTTGTAGCGCGGTTTGATGTGTTATGTATCAAAGTGGGCTTGGCAGGTATTCTTGAGACAGTCCCCCTTCGACGCTTTGCTGCCTGTTTGCTGTTTACCTTTGTACATTGTGAGCAGTCTGTCAATGGGCCAAGCTGGTCGTGCACCGAGAGAAACAGTAATATTCATCGCTACGATCAACACGAAACTCAGCTCGATCTGGACAAACAACCCTGCCCTGATCTCCGTCCCTTCTTTCCCCGCAATTTCGACGACCCGTAGCAATCCAAAAGAGCAGGAACAACAACGACGATATGAGTCTCCGAGGCTCCTCGAAATGGGGCAAGCTACTACGCAAGGGTGAATCTTCGGATAAGAACTTCAAGCTCAACGAAGATGTCGTCGACTTCCTCAAACCATCGACGGAGAAGGAGAGAATCCCTGGCGAGGGCACGCGACAGCTGCCTGCTCCGCGAATCGACACGTCCGCTGCACAACGATGGCCGGAAGCCTCTGATGTGAGGAGAGCTGTTACGAGTCCTCTTGAGAAATACACCCCCAAGCCAAAGAGGAAGAAGAATCTCAACGTCTCATTCGTGAGGACTCCCCCGGAAATAATAGGAGAGGGCGGTGACGACTCGGAAGTGCCAGTCTTAGAAGTGTCGAGAGCAAAGCAAAAGTTGGCAAGATCACAAACAGAAAGAAGACCTGTGGCGCCTGTGCTGGACATGCAGGCGGCAGAGAGACATGCTCAGGCTTCAGATTATCCCCTGAGTGCTCCAGCCGGCCGCCCATCAGATTATCCTACAAGTGGTCCTGCCATTCGCAATGCCTACCAGCGCAAGAACTCGCTGGCCGACCCGACGCATCCTGTGAACCACCCTTTTTTCGACTCGCAGCCTCAGCCAATACCTCCACCTGTACCAGAGCATGCCCCTGCCCAGCAAAGTCCTTGCCCGGGCTTGCTGAAACGCACTCCCACCACTTTTACCAGCGAATATGATGAGACTTCTCCTATATCTGACGCCGGCGTACCAGCTATCCCGCCACACCTCGAGCTCAACTTGAACACCACACAATTCCTAGACTCTCCCATCTCGCCCCCTATAATCGACAACAATGAGTTGGCAAGTTTCTTGCAAGATTCTCCACCACAACCTCGTTCCCTGCCGCCAATAGTCGCCAAACGACAAAGTATGATCCGTGAAGAAGAAGGCAGAGTCTTGCGCCGCTTGTCCAAACTCGACTATGATCAAGTCAACCCGAATGTGCTGGATCCGCGTAGATCGCTAACTCCAAGCTCTCCTCCTCGACCCACGAGTGACTCTCGCAGCCCAATGCTACCCTCTATCATGCCCACCGACTTTGAGTCTCCTGACCTTCGACGTTCTGCTTCCCCTGAGCAGCCAGCCCCACCAATAGTCCTGCCCCATCGAGTACATCCACTGCCTGATATTCCTGGCCAACACCATGATTCAGGTGCTGCTGCAGTACCTCCTATCACAACCAGAAATATGCAGCCATCTTTCTCTTCATCCCACTATACCAACGACTCAGCACACTCAGCATCGAGCAATCGACAACGACTGCCCTCAGACTTTGTGACTTCTCCTTCGCCCTCTTCTTCAGTCCGCTCGGCTTCTTTGCAGCCTGGTAATTACTCGCGCCCGCCACACTCTTCAAACGCTCATCCTCTACCTCAACCTCCGAGTCGCGGTCCAAGTCCGAGTTACTTTTCGCAGCAGTCTTTGGCACCTCAGGCGTCGAACTTCAACGGTCTTACTCCAGGTATCACTCCAGGTCTGGGCATCACTCCAGGTCTAGGTATCACCCCGGGCCTCACTCCTGGACTTGCTCCGAGACCTTCGTACGATGCGCATAGTAGATCTGGATCTGCATTGTCCCATCGTGATATTTCTCCACCCGAGCATGTGCAAGGCACTGCTGAGCACGATGCTCTGTTCGACTTCGGCATGCGTGTTGCACACATGAGAGGCGTCTTCCGATTGACCGCCGAACGCGAAAGGCCCATTCAGAGTTGTACCATCCGCGACTGGCTTCGTGCTGCTATCTGGTGGCTTCACAAAGGTCGCGCAGGCCTGACTGTCCAGATTCGTAGTACTCCCAAGGGAGCAGACAGACCCGAATCTCTTACACAAGCACATGTCGATGTCGCAAAAACATGGTGGATCCTTACCGACGTTCTGTCTGGTACAGACTCACCCAGAATTGATTCCCCGCATGATACACTTCTACGAGACATGGACATCGTACGTGCAAGTCTGCGTACATTCACTCTGTCAATGAGTCGAAACAACGTTATGCCGCCTCATCAATCTCTGATCCAAGGTCAAGACACTACCATGTGGGTCGAGTATCCGCGATTCGCTTCAGATGTTGCATCTCTTCTCCGTGGCAGCACTTCTCAGGCACTGATTGCACAAGACGATCACGAAGAAGCAAATCCTCTGGATGCATTGCCTCTTGGTGACACCAGAGACACATTCTGTTACAGTCGCATGTTTGTCAATGCTTCCATCAACACGGAGGAAGCAGACACTGACCGTGTTATCTTGCCGTGCGTCCTCACCATGATTAGGGGCAAGTCCGAGTTCCAGACCTCGGTCGTCATCTCAAGTCAAGCAGACTTGGTAAATCTCGCAATCAGGCCTGGTGATGGAGGGTACAACAAGGGTCCGACTTGGCACGATGTCAGCTGGAAGTCGAAAGAGCATGGTCTCTACATTCGTCTTCCCAGAGGCTTCACTCTCAATCTTGCTTTCGCGGAGCCAGACTTCCGATCGTTATGGAGCATGGTAGACTATACCAACAAGATTTACGGCAGCATGAAGCCGGAAGCTGATGAGCGTCTGATCCACGAGGCACATCTGGCTGAACTTGCACACACCGACTCCACCAACCCCAGCGCGTTCTCAAAGGACAAAGTTCGATCGTGTACGGCATTTGTGTTCGAGAAGAGGATTCACGTTCGTACTGGGCTTGGCGAAACTAATCTGCATCGTGGATACCGATTGTTGTTAATGGCAAACCCTGTCAACAAGTCTTTGACGATGGCTGGCATCCCTCTATGTAGGAACTCGCCACTGCTTTATGAGATGTCAACTGGAAACGAGCCCCCCGTCATGCACGTGCACACACAAGACACCAAGCGACAGTGTAGGACCACATTTATGTTCAAGAGCGGTCGTGAACGACAGGACTTCTACGAGACGCTGCAAGGTATTTCCACGGATCAAGATGAACAAGTCGTCGCCAGAGTTGGGCTCAGGAGTATGGTTGCTGAGGCATCGACTGGTCAAGATACGATCGCAGGTGCTTTCCAAGGACTGGCATGGAAAGAAGTAAGAGTTTTATCCGAGGCCAATGCAGCGGTAGGACAAGATCAAGGAGACATGACATTGTCGGAGCACTTCCGATTGATTGCAGTACACGACAGCGGCGCTGTGACTGACCGCCTCAACCTTGGTAAGTTTGGTCGGTTCATTAGGCTAATATCTTCTAACGTGTCTAATAGGACCTGGAGAACTCTTGTTGCGTCTTCCAGCCTCTAATGCGCCAAGTGTTTCGCTCTTGCGAGCACCACAAGAAGACTTGACTGCCTCACTCGACATCAGCAAAGCTCAACATGGGCGTGAAGGAATGAAGAGATTTGTGCAGACAGCAGCGACGACGCCTACCACACGCACTTTGACTTTCTCCTCAAACGAAGAGCTGCATACGTTCCAGAGAGCACTCACGAGGTACACTGTCAAGTTTGATGGTATGGCTACATTGTTCGCCATCTCGAGACGAAGAATGGTCGTGCCTATCTACAAGAAGTGGGAAGCGACCAAGGTCCGCATACAGATTCTGACACTAGGCAATGTGACCAAGATTGCAGCCTTCTTCGAAGATTTTAGTCACGCAGATGCGATGATATTCCAAATCAAGGCGGCCGACACATTCGAAAAGGCCAAAGGAGACAAACAGGCCAAATACTGTGTCAAGTTTGTCGATGCCAAGTTCAGCTTGCCAAAGAAAGAGAAGGAGAACGAAGGTGCCGATGACGAATTGCCATCAGACTCGCAAACATGGGGCAAGGGTGTTCGTCGCAAGTATATCAATCTTGAGGGATTGGAGTATGCAGGAGAGCACGACGATATTACCATTGGGTTCGAGACGGAAGAAGGTAAGGAGAACACTCTACTTTACGACTGGACCGATATACTGACAATAACTACAGCACGCGATCGTTTCTCGGAGGGGCTGCCGGCAGCAACGACCAACAAGGTGTTCCAGTTAAGAAGGAAGATTTGAGATGGATGTTCTATGCGTTGCATATCAGTTATTTTAATTTCTGCATAGCGCGGTGAAGGTGTTTGAGTGAGCATGAGTGAACGCTAGATGGCACTCGATGCCAGATTGCATGAGTTACGGTTTAGCTTAGATCAGTCGCATACCAAAACCAATGAACGGCTTCGATGAGCCATGCAAAGATCGATCAGGCGGAGAACAAAGAAGAGAAAAGGAGAAAAAAGCGAGGCCAAGCAAATGACTCAGGTGCGGCGTGATGGACCCCCGCCACGAGTCAAGCGAAAGCGAGCGACTTTGGAAAGAGTCACAGGCGCCAATTGTTTGCGCATCATTCGTCAAGACCCACGACACATCACACTATGGCCGGACAACGTGGACCCGTACCGGTGTACGCTCAAGCCTCCGGGCGCGACCTCACTCAGGAAGTGCTGGATCTTCTGGACACCAAGGAGACAGTTGCGACCGAGAGCGACCTGCCCGATGTTGCACAAGCCGAGATCAAGGCCGCCCTGGACAGATTGGCCTCGAGAAACATGGTTACATACGAGACCAACGACCAGGAACAGGTTATCCTCAGCAAGGAGGGTGAACAGATTGCCAATGAGGGCAGTCACGAGTACAAAGTGTGGGATGCTGTCAAGAGAAGAGGCCAGATGCCTCTGAAGGAGCTTCAGGTAATTATTGGACAGCAATTTGTTGATAATTGAGGTTGTTGCTGATTCGGAGGTGTGACAGAGCGAGGTTGGCGCAGACTCGTTCAAGGTCGGACAGGGCAATGCCTTCAAGCTCAAGTGGATCAAGAAGGACGGCGATGTCCTCGTGTCGCTGGTCGACTCGCCCAAGGACACAACCCGCGAGACTCTCGCAGACATCCAAAAGACCAACTCTGTCTCGGACAACAAGCTCCTCGCCGACCTCAAGAAGCGCAAGTTGGTCACCGTCACAAAAGTCATCAGCTACGTCGTTTCCAAGGGCGACAAGTACGCAAAGCAAATGCCCGTCGAGCACACGGATCTCACACCTGAGATGCTTGAGTCTGGCGAGTGGAAGACTGCAAACTTCAAGCCTTACAACTTTGCCGCTCTGGGTTCTCAGCAGCACGCTGGTGCTCTGCATCCTTTGATGAAGGTCCGCGAGGAGTTCCGCAAGATCTTCTTCCACCAGGGCTTCATCGAGATGCCCACTGGCAGGTGAGAACATCCAGGAACCGCCTTCTGTCAAATCCATCCACTAACAATGCTCTGCAGATTCGTCGACACTGGTTTCTGGAACTTCGACGCCCTCTTCGTTCCCCAGCAACACCCCGCCCGCGATCTCCAAGACACCTTCTACGTCTCCGATCCCGTATCAGCCGACTTCCCCCGCGCCGATCCCATCGCAGATGCCGCCATGGAAGCCATGGAAAAAGACGCCAAACTCTACGATCCCCGCCTGGCTTCCTCCTCCTCCCCCAAACTCGACTACCAAACCTACTACGACAACGTCCGCAAAGTACACCAAGACGGTGCTTTCGGCTCCATCGGTTACCGCTACCCCTACAACGACTCTGAGACCACAAAACTGGTGCTCAGAACACACACTACTGCTGTGTCTACCTATGTGCTGCATCGCCTTGCTGCCAACCCCCGTCCTTGCCGTTACTTCTCCATCGACCGCGTTTTCAGAAACGAAACCGTTGACGCCACCCATCTTGCCGAATTCCACCAAGTCGAAGGCGTGATTGCCGATTACGACCTCACCCTCGGCGGCTTGATGGCTTTCCTAGAAGGGTTCTTCGCCAAACTGGGTATCTCCAACCTCCGCTTCAAACCAGCCTATAACCCCTACACCGAGCCCTCCATGGAGGTTTTCGGTTACCACCAAGGTCTTGGTAAGTGGGTTGAAATCGGTAACTCAGGCATGTTCAGACCTGAGATGTTGGAGGCTATGGGTTTGCCTAAGGATTTGAGGGTTTATGGCTTTGGATTGAGTTTGGAGAGGCCGACGATGATTAAGTACAAGGTGTCGAATATTAGGGATTTGCTGGGTCATAAGGTGGATTTGAACTTTATTGAGAGCAATGCTGCTGTTAGACTTGATAAGGATTAGATTGGTCTACAGAAGAAGAGGCTGAGGGGTTTGGGGTAGAGCAGGTAGAGGAGAGAGTTGAGAGAGGATGGTGATGTTTACAAGTCTATACCAACACAAAATTGCACAGAAGAAAGGATTTAAATGACCAAAGGGTATCGACTTAAAATACTAACGAGATATCCGAGGGTATTGTTTGATATCAAACGGCAGACCGGTCTCTAGCTGGAGTAGGAGATGGTCAGGGAGTCAATCATACGAATATTCCGTCCGACTCCCAGTACAATGGTACTGCAAGGAGATGCAATGAACAGGGCATTGTTAAATGTGTAGTCGGTTTTTTGCTTTTGGCCAAAGCATCAGATGAGCACAGACATGCAGGAGAGATGAAAGTCTTGCTTGAAAAAGGGAGTATAGACAGAACGCTATTGGAGGGTAGTTGTGACAATGATGTAGAAACAATTTTAACACGCCACAGATATCGCTTTTATGACAAGTCAACTTATTAGGTGACCATGAGTTTTTTATTCCTGTGGGTGGTGTGTGGTATAATCAGCTTGCATCTGGGGAGGAAGAAGGTGCATCTTGACATGATATATTTGAATGAGCTTTATGAACATATGTACAACCTCAGATGTTCGCCTTCAACTTCAACTCCAGGACATTCTCGCAAATCGAGCACAGCAGAACGTCTCTGGCAATGCGAGGGGAAGTCAAAAGTAAACACTGTCTCAAGACATGGCAAGCAGTCAGAGCAGGAAAGGAGGTCAGTGAACATCTCAGGGTTTTTTGCTCCTTGACGTGTATTGCTATACTTTCAATGCGCGCGCAGAGAGATATGGAATAAATGAGTTTTGGGAAGTTCATGGACTTGGTTGTTGTGCAATCGTGAATATTTGTATAGGTGGCAAAGCCGCTTTATTGGTATCTTAGTGTCAGCAAATGTTTACAGTGGAATTGAATCTACGGCTCTTCGGGGGTTAAGCATCGCGGAGGTGTATTGTGATAGGTGATTACCTTTGCATCTCGTAGAGTCTTCGTGTTTGGGGAAAAGGGAGTGAGACGACAATACGATGATGCGATGAAATGACGAGGGGCCGCGTCTGATAGAGGTGTGTAATACCAGAGGATAGTCGCGGATCAGTGGGGTGTCGAAGTGACAAGGTTCCTTCCCAGCTGGCAGATACCTCGTGGTAGGCGCGATTCGAGGGACCAGTAGCTTCCAAGGAGAGACGAGCTCAGTAGCGTGCATGCCTTGATTAAGAGCGGTGTCGCTGCCCTTGGCTCTCTGGTTAATAACCATTGCGACAGAAAACTTAGAACTGCGCAAGTCTGCTTTTTGTGATCTGAAGACCATGGCATTCAATATTGCGATATACATGTCGGTCTCCTATTCAGATAACATAGAGTCGAGAAGTCGAAACAGAATGACTGTTTTGCAGCACATCGTTTCGGCGATACACCTCTCGGGAAGACAAGACGGCACTTCAACGTTTGTTTTCAGAGAACGGTTGTATTGTTGATTATCGAAACACGTCATATTGTTACCAATCCCGCATCTCGCAGCTCCGTCAAGTCGCCCGTTGACTCTGACAACACATCGAGCGCCCCTAGCTCTAGAGTTCATCTTGGTCGAGCAACTTGATCGCAAGGACAGGATCTGCAGTATCAGCAAACCACACCAGCAGAGTAATACAATACTTGATTGCCCCCTTCTCACAAGATTGACTCGCAGAGAAGGATTGCCCACCCACCCGGGCTTTCTGCGAAAAAAGCAGCCCTGACTTTCAAGCGTTTTGCAGGCAATAGGATGATAGTTGGGTAATAAGAATGAACAGAAACACTCCAAACTCGCAGAACACAACAAGGACTGACACGCGTCAGGCTCGGAGCGATACAAGCAGAATTCAATCGTCGCTGTGCGCGTGGAAGAGCGCGCGACAACAGCTAGGAACAGAAATCTGGGTATGGGGACGAGCACTTGAGAGGGTCAGGTGGTGTTGGTCTGGGGAGATGGAGATGGTGATCGTGGGTGATGAGGATAAACAAGAGTGGTCGTTGACGCGAGGTCGTAGGCAGCCATCGCACGAGGCGCCAAGTAATTGGCTTAGTAAACAAGAGCATGTCATGTTTCTGTGCTGCCACTCAGAATATTACAGATGTTATTCTATCGCTTTTCAGGGTAGTCTATTAGGTGCTTACTGTTCAGTTCGATGGTTGGAGTTTCTCATTCTGTTAGTCTGGGTGCTTTGTGATAGGAACACGTGGTAATAGAGTGATAGCATTTAGAAACATCAATCGCCGAACAGCCGGACCGCACGCCTCAACTTGATTGAACTTATATCCTCAGTCCTCAACCGCATATTGTCTAGCCATCAGGACCAGCAAATATGCCGCTTATCGTCCAGTAAGGCTTCGCCAGCTCTTTCGGTATATCTGCATCTGTACATCCATAATATAGCTGCTTCGGGTGTGGAGAGTTATGGCGTGGACCTCAGTCGTCGAAACCAATGAGGATGACTGGAATCTGATACTCCTTCCGAGTCATTGCACTTAGATATCTTGAGCTGGAAGAAACGTTCCAATACATCCCGAGATATCGAAATCATAATGAGAGATCCTTCACCTTAGTCCAATGTTATAACACCTTCCTTCTGAAGTTCCTCGACTATCGGAAAGTTCCTCGATGTTAAAGCGACAGCCAAAGGACTACCATTATCGCCGTACTTGACCAGCAAATCGATCATGTCCTTCTGATGCTCAATCGATGCCAGGGTAAGATTGTATTTCTCGCTATCCTTCTCGAATCTTTCCAGATCATTTTCATCTCTGGATATCATATCTCGGAAGTACGCAATTTGTTTCTGAGAGTCCGTGCTAGTATCACAAGCTGCAGAAGGTAAGGTGAAAGAATCAGGCTTCATTTTGCCTATGAGCAAGCGTACCATGATGACTACATCCTGGAACACCCGACAGCTGTCCGCAGTGCGATGCAAAGGGGTCATGAACGATTTGTCCATAATATTGGGGTTGACTCCGAGATCAAGAAGGAATGAAACATCAGCCGGCGCCCCGTGCTCTACTGCAAGGTGCAAGGCTGTCTTGCCATCTCCGTTTTGAGCGTTCCACTGCACGCCGCAGTCAATCAGCATCTGCGCCAGCTGATGAGTCTGCTCCCTTCCAATCAAGTAGTGCGCGTTGGCATGAGCGTATAGGTCCCCGTTATGCAGTAAATTTTGCGTAAAACAATAATGAAGCAGGTTGTTGCCGGAAGAGTCTGCGTTGTTCATGACCGCTCCTCGAGTTTGAAGGAACTCTACGGCCTCGACGCCAGAAGTCAATGCTTTGAACACTGGACTCTGGCCCAGGTCATCGACTTCGTTGATATCGGCTCCCATGTGGAGAAGGAGCTCGACAACCTCGAATTGACAATGTAATAGACGCCTTTGCGTTATTCTTGCTTCTGCAGTTGGGAGACTATGGTACCCGAATGCACCCGGGGCCAGAGGGTCCATAATTCCATGGTTTAGCAGCAAACGTGTGTTATGCCATACTTGATGCAGCGGGCTCGTTCGGGGACTTCTGGCGACGGGCAATCGTGAAGAGCGACTCAGAAGCGATTTTATGACCTCGAGTGTACCATTTCTAGCTGCCAGGTCGAGGACAGAGTATCCAAGTGAATCACGAGCTTCAAGATCGTATCCGTGGGCAATCAGTAGACATGCAATCTCTGGTGTTCTACAGAAGATGGCAGTGTGCATTGCACTTCTGCCATTCAGTTCCCGGTAGGTTGTTCTGGCAGCTCCTCGCTCTACGAGAAGTTTCACCATGCTTAAATGGTCGGCCTGTATAGCGGAATCAAGTATTTTTGCCGCGAAACTTTCCGGAAAGATCAGGGATCGTGCGACCTGTCCTCTGACTTTGTATCTCCCCTTATCAAATTTAGACAAGAATAGCCAGAGGCCATCGTCGCTCAGTAGGGGACGGAATGACTTCGAATGGATATCGATCATCAGATCAGCCGCGGCAATATTCGAATTGTCGACAGCAACAAACAATGGTTCCAAGAGTTCGTCTGCACCATCGATTCCCCACTTCACATGCTGCAGGCGCTTATCCCAAGCAGGTGACAGCAGTGCTGTCATTTTCGATTCTCCGATGCTCGCTGCCCAATGCATGGCTGTCCAACCGCTTTCGTCCAAGATAGATATATCAGCACCCGCGTCCAGGAGCGCTTGAGCGACATCAGTGTGTCCTTTGAGTACACTCCAGATCAGCGGTGTCCAGCCATGAGCATCTTGGCAGTCCAGTTGCGCTCCTGACTCAACGAGCATGTTGACGATGTCCTTGTAGCCGTAAGACGCAGCTGTATTAAGTGGCCTCCAACCCTGCAGATCGGGCGTTGATACATCGTGACCCATGTTCATGAGTTGTTTACTTGTGCAGATAAGACCCATTGCACAAGCGACTTGAAGAGCAGTCCGTCCTTTGGGAAGCATGGAAAAGGTTTCATCGCGAAGTGCGCTGTCTCTGACCTCCTGACGATGGAAAAGCTGTACATAGCTAGCACGGGCCTCTTCATCAATTAGAAGACCAATCAACTGAGTTATGAAATCATCTTCCACTGAACGACAATGGTAGCCCAGAAATTGTGCGGCATACAGAGCTAAAGGATGGAATGAGATGCGAGCTTCGAGCTCATTGGCTGTCTTGCAAGGGCCGATCGCGAACGCCTTGAAAGAGAGGTACGAGAGACATGCCCAGCCAAGTTCAGTGCATGCGATCCTGGGGGCATCAACTTCATTGCCAGATAAGAACTCGAACAGTGACGCATGAATCGGTCGAACAATATCTTCATGGTCCAGGGCAATGAGTCCAAGACAGCATGACAGGATCGTCTTCCTACTCGTCAGATTGTCCTCATCCATCTCCGATGTACCTGGCTCTATTGCTAGGCCATGTTGAAGCTCGTGAATTCGAAGTGGACGGCCAGCATGAACAACCCATCTGATGATTCGATCGGCCAGCTTAGCATGTTTCGAGCGTCGGATCTGGTCCAAGATCTTTCCATACATTTCAGAGAGTGTTGTGGGAAATCTGGTCAGGCTTTCGCGGACTTCTTTTTTGGTAGTAAGTCTGCTCAGGTCCTCGAGGAATAACCTCGCTAAGAGAAAGCTAAACCAAGTCAGTCACTCCAGAGATCAGAGGAAGGGCACTGAAGATACTCACATTCCATTACATCTTCCAATGATACTGTCGCTAATCTGGCGCTTGAAGTCATCATGTAGTCCCAGATCATCCTCGAGTTCGCCAAGCTTGAGATCTATCAATCTGCGCATGTCCACATCGCTTGGAGTGACGTCCAAGTGTCGGTCTTGACTAAACATTCCAGCAATATTTGGCGTTTTTCGACTTGTGATTAGTATGGATGCTCTCTCTGCCGCAGCAGATCGCAACGTGGAAAGATGTTCCGCTTGATATTGAGACTCGTCAAAAGCGTCGACAAGGATTGTTGTGTCAGGCCTTGATCGAAGTACACGCATGAGTGTGTCCATGATAAGAGCCTTCGACGGCTGTCTATTGCCTCTGGTTGTATCTGCGTACAACTTCTCAACTTCAAGAGGTACAACGCCGTCTCCTTCAACAATTTGTGCGAGAAGAGTCCTTGCAAGGCTTTCCCCTGATTGTAGTGAGGTATTCTGGTAGTTGAAGAAATACACCAGAGGAGGAGGTGTGTTTGGAACAGCCACCGTGGACCAGGTCTGATAAAGTAATGACACGAGAACTGTTTTGCCACAGCCCGAGTCACCATAACACCAGATGACATCGCCCGAAGCTGCAAGCCAGTCCTTAAATGTCTGGTTTGTATGTATGTAATTCGATGTGTCGATTTCGATGTTCAATATTGGAGGCAATGACGTACCGTGCGGATGCAGCCACCTTACCACGTCACGGAGATGGGTATTTGCTTGCCCCTCCTCAATTCTACGATGCGTAGACATCGAGACGTCCAGAATGTCTGCAGAGAGCGCAGTGTGAAAAATATCGCGATGACGCTCGAGGCTGTCAAGAAGATCCTTTGTCTGGTCGCTTCGGATCGGCCAGGCCAGTGCGTGCCTCTTCTTGAGATGTCCTTTATCGTTAAGGTGGCTTTCAAGGATATCCTTGAGCTCTTTGAGCCGCTCTTCACAAGCAGTCATAGCCGCAAAAGACAAAGCCTGCGGACGAGGGCCAACGACTGAATCGAGCACAACATCGTTTGTCTGCTTCTGTAATCGGATGAAGACTGCTTGAAGAGAAGTGAGAACATCGAGGATGTCAAGAACGTTCCGATTGGAAGATGATACGGCATGAATGTATTTTCCGGCAACCTGGATCACATCGAAGACAAGACTGAGGAGTCCAGCCACGCCGCTAGCCGTCGCAAGCTCTGCCATTGCGGCGCTGATCAGAGATGAAGACGGTGCACATGGACGTGAAAGTCTCGAGTTTAAAAGGACGCGACACAAGGCTGAAAGTGGGCTATGACAAGGCTGTGAAGAGTTTCAACGTGACAATGTCTCTGTGCTGGCACAGAGTATCATGCAGGAGACGGGCCAAAGTCATTGCTGGACTTGTCTGTTGCATCAGTCATTATTAGGCACCAAGGCGCAGTGCATACATTTGTCCTATCATATGAGGCAGACCAGGCAGGGCTCGTTCCATGCGGCGAACGTCCCAGCCACAACGCATTGTAAGCACGGCGCATTGATGAAAACACCTTCTGCATTACGACAACACGCAGGATAAGCATTTTATAGAGTCTTTGAGTAGTTTGTTCCGAGGTCTTCATCGCTCCGTGCATTTAGCCGAACATAACGCGGGTCAGAGCTCGGACGCCAAGCTTTTTCGCGTTATGATGCTGCCTGGCCAGCAGCGTCCGTCAACAGCAACATCGCCATCATTCTTCTTTCTCGCATATCGACTCATCAACCATTTCCACCGTCAAATATAGGCTGGACTGACCCTCTCGTGTGCTCGTTTTCGTACCAGTGATCTGCTCTTAGCCGTCACGCGTGTCCGCTCTGAACAAGCCGACGCGCTGACCGCGACGACTGATCGCTTGTGTATCTCTCCAAGCCCGACGCGTGTCTGGTCCACGTCTGTTCTTGACCTCTGGACAGTCATACTTCTTCTTTTTCATTGCGCAAAAGTCAAGGCTGCTTTCTTCCGTTAAAGCCTGGGTGGGCGGGTTACCTTCTCCCCGTGTACAGTCGTGAGAAGGGGCATCGAGGTATTGTACGTCGCGCCTGACAGGTGCTGACATTATTGGGTTCTGTGACTATCTAGGACTCGAGCTTGTGCCGTAATCCATTATGGACGGCTACGGTCTTGTTTCGAGCGATCCGCCATGGAAATGGGTTGTCGAAAAGCCATGCTTTGTTTCCTGGTCAGATAAAGAGGAGGGATCTTCATGTCTGGGTCAACTATCACCATTGAACTCGACGTCGAAATTGACAATCAACATCGGGTGGCGGTGCGACGAGCTTTTGATAGCTTTACATCTTCCGGTATCGATACGCGCTTCCAGACATCCTCGCGATTTTTTCATGATCATCCCCTGCGACTTTGACACTTCAATCATCGATACGACTTTTGCACCTGTACAATCAGATGAACGGCTCGAGAGCGCTGGTCTTGGCGATTGTAATCTTTTTCGTATTCCTTTTCAACTGGCTATGCCATGCGATGTTGTTATGCCTCGAGCTAAGCGTCAGAAACCTGTCAAGGGCACACCGAGAGAGCTGATGTCTAGACTCAAGTCATTGTCCGAGACGTTCTCCTTTGATGTATACTTTCGCTTCGACACATATGCGCAACTGGAGCTGCGCAAGATATTTGATTCTCTTGCTATGAATCAACTCAACAGTCCGGCTCTGTTGCTTGACAGCATGTATGATGGCCGTGGGGGCGGAGTCAACCTCTGGCTCAACCAAGGCCTCAACCTCGAACCCGACAACAAGAGATATGAACCTCATCCTGAATCGCCTCAAAAGGAAATTCCCGCACCACCTCCCTACAGTCAGGATATCATTCCTTCACTTGATCTGAACAAAATACGATCTCCTGTACCTCATGTGGACGTGCAAGTACCCCACAGTGATGCCGGCGTCGCTTCCGTACCGAGAACGACGGATAGCGATGGTGAAGGGGTACCTGAGACACCTTTCTGGGCTCGTATGCAACGAATCTTGGACTATAAATCTCCAAGTATCGAGGACTTCGGGAGAGGCACTTTCAAGCGTGCCGCAAGTGTTGATTCACTGCCTAGTGCACGTCACAGAAAGCAAATTCGCGCATGCCGCTCGCCTATGCTCGAACCCTCTGTACGGAAAGCTTCTGCTCCCGTCATTATCCAAGTCGACAAGGCGACTGCTGTCACGCATCACGAAGTGACTCCACCGCACGATAAGTCTAGGAAAACGGCGTCACCACGCCGTGAGCCCCTAATTCGCGACGATTCTGCTCCTCTTCCAGCCGGTTTCGACAAAGTGGTGACTGTTGCAAATCATGACGCGGCATCATCGAGGGACAGAGCTGAAGAGATAGCACGCTGGCTGTATAGTGCTTGGAGTGTCCTCCCCTCCGCCCACCATATCCTCCGTCCTCAACTCCTTGCTCTCGGCGCCGCTCAGAATCTAGATTCATTCGCTAAAGTCCGTATCGAATGCTCGACAAAACTGGCTCTAGTAGCTGCCCGAGCTCCTAAGTCAGAGCCCTGTAAACTACTTCTGATAGGAACATCAGATGCTGAAGAACAAGTTAGAGAAGTGGTACAATGGGTCAATGGTGTCAGATCTGATGCCGATATTGCATTAGTGCATGAGCTTGCGGCTTTGGCGGGAGCTGCGATGGACGTGGTAGACTCTTTTCTGGAGAAAGAAGAGAAGATGGGGAGGTTCCTGGTGCAAAAAGCGAGGTGTATCGCTTTTGCTTGTGTTTTATAGGACGCTATCATGATAGCTTGAGTTTTAATTTATATACCAAGTCGCATGGCATGAGTTATGACTTTTGGAGAGATTCTGTGGCGCTCTGATTTCTCCGTGTATATCGATGGTTGTAAAGGTACGCATAGGAATGGATAATACTTTCTTGGATTAATCATTGTCCATGAAGAGAGGTCTGTCGGGTCATAGTTCCTGTAGCAGTTAGACGGTTGTTGTTATAGATACAAATGCTACAAAAGCAAATTCTAACCTCGTGAATAACAATATCGTTCGTGGTATATGGCTCTGGATGTGTTCCTTCGACCTCGTCATAGAATATACCCTGTCTTTCGCGCTCCGGATACACTGCAGTGACGCTATAATCATTCTTGATCAAAGACAAGTATTGTTTCTCTTGGATCTGGTCGTCAAACACAACGCAATATGAACGTGACAAGACGTATGTTGTATGCAAACTTAACCCAACAGTCTCAAGATGTTCTTCCTTTGCAGCCTTGTCCGTGAAGAAAATTCTCCACGTAAATGGGATTATACTGTCAATATCAGATATGGTCTTTTTTGATAATAGCAAAACTTACGTGGCCCCGTCATCGGTGATTGTAACCTCGGAGTCTTGGTCTTGCAGCGTTAACCACCTTCTCTCATCCTCGTAGTCGTCGAGATCGTAGCCTGAGAGACCAATATGTGCATTTGTGGAGAAAAATCCTCGAGGCTTTTGAACTATGAAACCCACTTCATGGTCTTGACGAATTGAAGATAGTATTTGTTCGTCATCTTCGGAGGTTGCGATGGCGTAGCCATTGATCTCCGGTATGTATTGTTGGATGCTGATTTGTTCTCCGACTAGGGCAAGGTGTTCCTTTGGACTATGGCCTTCCCTAAGTCCTACGATCCACTCCTGTGGTACATTATAGCTCAAAGCAGTAGCACAGAAGCTAAAGAAGTAGAAAAGAAAAACGAGATGCATGGAGGTGAAAGGGAGTGTTGACACGTAGAATACAGATGTCTGTTTTGTCTGCCAGGGTGGGCGTCGCTACATGATTTTTGCATAGAGTGTGCATAAATTGTGCGCCGTTTGAACCTCGGGGAACACTCTGCCTTCCTAACAGATCACGACTCCCTCCACCGCAACTTCCTGTTGAACTTGCACTGATGCATTTTTCAAGCTACAGGAAATGGCCTCAGGGTACGAGCGAAACGATGATCTGTTATCGCTCACAGCTGTACAAGATACTTAGCGCGGGACATCGTAAGGTATGCTGAGTTGCCTTGCAGAAAGCCACCAAAACGCGAAGCGCAGCTGATTGCAAGTGGCTTCATGCAAGCCCATGGGCGTGGCTGCGTTTCCAACCCATGGCCGGACTATTGGTTTGGCACCTTCCCCGCTTGTCCGATTTGCGCATCGACGTCCACTTGACATTCTCTCCCACTTTTCTACAGTCCATATCTTTCCACTTCCAATCACAGACAAGACCGTGAGAACGAAACTGCTCCCCTGAGGTCATCGAAAACGAAGTCAGATGCACTCTACATTCCTTCCGACCGCTTACACGGTGGGATGGATCTGCGTCAAGGTAGACAACGAAGCCGTTGCCGCTCGAGCTATGCTTGACGAGAGACATGGTTACATAGACCTATCTGGCCAAGGAGATCCGATTCAATACTTCGGCGGCCGTATAGGAAAACACAATGTCATCATCGGATGCTCGGGTGAGGCTGGACTGAACCCTGCGAACAATGTGGCCACGAACATGTCGAGGAGCTTCAAGAACATCAAGGTCGGTTTTCTCTGTGGCATAGGAGGAGGCAATCCAAGTGAGAAGCACGACATACGCCTCGGAGATGTGGTGGTGGGCATGCCTGAGGGTCGACACTCCGGTGTCACGCAATACAATGCTGGCAAAACGACCGAAGACGGTTTCTTGCGAAAAGCTTCCCACAACCGACCTCCACAGTTCCTCATCCAGGCCGTAGGAAGCCGAAGGACCGACCTGATAGAAGGACTCGACACATGGAAGAAGCATCTTGACAGTGCGCCCAAGAACTGGGGTTCGTTCGACACTCTGACCGACATCCTTCACGAAGGGCAGCACGAGCTACCTCGACCAGACAACAGAGAATCTAAGGTGCATTACGGCCTTATCGCTTCTGGTGACCTGGTCGTAAAAGCGGACAAGAGCCGGAGAGAACTGGTCCAGGAGATACAAGACGATGTTCTTTGCTTCGAGATGGAGGCTGCCGGACTTGTCAACACCTTCCCATGCTTGGTCGTACGGGGCATTAGCGACTACTGCGACAGATACAAGAACGACGATTGGCAGCCATACGCTTCTTCCGCTGCTGCAGCGTATTGCAAGTATTTGCTGGAGGTGGTACACGTATCTGACGTACAGGTTGCTGCGACCGCTGCGGAGATTATGAAATCAGGTCAGTAAAGTGGTGTTGCTCACACATAGATGTCTGAATCAAGATTAAATCAATTTAGAACTGCTCCTCCAACTTTGTGATGAATACTAACCCGTGAACACATAGATACACATCAAGTTCCGTTCAGCCTCAAGGGGATGCCTGTCGTCGATCATTTTGTGCCACGTGTAAAGGATATGCAGAAGCTTGAGAGTTTCTTTTTCACTGGAAAAGCCGACTTGAACCGGCGCAAGATGTTTGTCGTCCACGGCCTTGGTGGCATCGGAAAGACGCAGCTTTGCATCGAGTTCATTCGACGACAGCAAGAGAAGTACAGTGCAGTGTTCTGGCTTGATGGATCGTCCGAAGATGCCCTGCGACGATCCTTTACAGATGTCGTTACAAGACTTCCTGCCGCCGAAGTACCACTCGCCCTGGCCCAGGCTGCAGAACAAGCCAGTCCTAATTACCGTTTGATAGTACAAGGTGTACTGGACTGGCTGTCCCTACCGTCCAATCGACGATGGCTGCTTGTTATCGACAACGTTGATCGTGATCACACAGCCACAGTGAAGGATCCATTGGCCTATGATGTTAAGCAGTATCTCCCAGCAGCAGACCATGGCAGCATGCTGGTCACAAGCAGGCTGTCAACGCTGACGGCGCCCCGAAACAGCCTGCGCCTTACTGAAGTCGATCACGACCAAGCTCGAGCCATGCTAGAAGCCACAGGTGTGGAAACAATGTTAGGTACGATGACAGTCTATTGTTCGAGCGACTGAGCTCATGTTAACGTATAGTCATAGGGCAAGATGAGCACAGCGTCGATGCACTACTGGAGAAACTAAGCGGGCTTCCTCTTGCTCTTACTCAGGCCGCAGCCTACATCGGCCAAACGGGTGTGAGCATCGTTCAATATCTGGAGTACTACGACACCATGTGGAAAGACTTGATGGAACAGCAAGACGAGTATCCGCTGCAAGAGTACGCGGAACGAAGCGTGTTGACGACCTGGAGACTATCTTACGAGCAAGTGAAGAGGCAGAATGAGGAAGCCAGCAACCTTTTACAACTCTGGAGTTTTCTCTATGCTGGCGATCTTTGGTATGAGCTTGTTGCTCATACTGAGAGCTATGTCACCAAGTCTCCTATGCCGGACTGGTTAATAGTGCTTACACAAAATCGGCTACGATTTGACCGTGCTCTAGCACTGCTCATCAAGTACTCGTTAGTGGAGGGTAAAAAGGAGACAGCTAGCTATGCTATGCATTCCGTTCTGCATTCCTGGTGCCGCTATCTGGGGGAGAGCGAGGCTGAGAGAGATTCGTTCCGGAAGCTAGCGGCACAGATAGTCGGGCACACAGTGCCCCCTCCCGAGATCAAGGAGCCCTGGATCATTCAGAGAAGACTACTACCACACGGTCAGGCAATACTTGCAGAAATAAAGTCAGACACAGAAGCAGAGACAGACACCAATGTAATTTGGGCGTATGACTGGCTAGGTCGGGTATTCTATTTTCAAGCCCGATACATGGAAGCAGAGACATTCGTCGAGCGAGCACTAGCTGGGAGCGAGAAGGCGCTCGGGCCTGAGCACACGTCTACAATTGACTTGGTTAATCTCCTAGGTCTGGTCTACTTAGAGCAAGGTACTCCGAGTAGGCTCGTAGAAGCAGAGGAACTATTCGAACGAGCACTATCCAGGAGCGAGAAGGTGCTTGGGCCTGCGCACAAGTCTACACTCGACATAGTCAACAACCTAGGCAATCTCTACGTCGA